>JAPXFY010000795.1:2500-22500 GCA_030674185.1 Monoplex corrugatus
AGCTTCCCTTATGTATGTTACAGTCACACACTCTTCATCTTTTGTTTTCATCGTTGCGATATTTCTCGGATGCACGTTCGGACTTTTTTTTAACAACCCCCCCCTCTCCCTCTCCACACTGTTGTGTATAAGGTGTGTTACTGCACAGTGTGCACACTATGCCTTTGGTAAACGTCCATGCGTGCAGGGTGTATTCATGTTTCCATAAGTCAGCCACTAACTAATGACTTCAATATTCTATAAGGTGGTCATTTGTTGTTCCTCGCGCGTGCGGACACACACGAAAGGGTCTAGACACTAACATCTCACCTCAGCTCACCTCTCTCCCCCTCGCCGGGGATCGGCGCTAGGAGCCACGCTCGACTGTCACAAGTTTTCTCCAGGTCACACGATTGAGACACATCTGTGGGGCGACCTCCTGGATCTCCAGACCACAGACTTCAGCTTTCAGTTTCAGTTTCTCAAGATGACGTCGCCGCGCTCGGAACGAATTCCATATGCATTACCGTCACAGGTGCCATGTGTATGGTGATCATGGCACAAGCCTTAATTAAACCTGCACATAAACCCATGAGCTGGCCAGGTCCAGAGGCCCTACGTAGACTATGTTTAAGGTGACCCTTTGGCTCCTGCACCCTATCAACTGGCAGCAGAAACTTAACCCTTTGACTCCTGCACCCTGTCCACAAACAGCAAAAATCTTAACCCTTTGACTCCCGGACCCTGTCCACTGGCAGCAGAAACTTAACCCTTTTGACTTCCGTACCCTATCCACCAACAACAAAAAACTTAATCCTTTGACTCCCGCCCCTTGTCCACTAACAGCAAAAACTTAATCCTTTAATTCCCGCACCCTATCCACAACAGCAAAACCATAACCCTTTGACTCCCGCACCCTGTCCACCAACAACAAAAAACTTAACCCTTTGACTCCTGCACCCTATCCACAACAGCAAAACCTTAACCCTTTGACTCCCGCACCCTATTCACCAGTATCTTACCTTCAAAAAAGGAACTTCAGTGATGTTGTTGAAACAGGAGGTGTGCAGTCGTCCCTTTCTTCTCCTCACCTCAACTTTCCCCTGCAGGACCGTTGACATCAGATCTGTTTTTGGTGTTTCTGATCGCATGGCCTACGTAGTTCAGCTTTCTTTTTGTTGATCTCTGTCAGCAGCTGAAGGCACTTACAAGTCTCATCATCATCATCATCATCAGGTGCCTTGCCACATGGCGCTGGCGATCATGGCCTTCCATCTGATTCTATCTCTTGTTGCCTCAAGCATCTCTTCCACCCTCTTTGTCTTCAGCCACTCTGCAAGTCCGTCCAATATCATCTCCCTGGGTCTCCCTGGTGCTCTCTTTCCCTCCAGCTTTCCTGCTGTGACCAGTTCCAACTCCCTTTTCCTCATAAATTGGCCTATAAATGTTGCCTGTCTTTTCCTAATCTTCGTTATCAACGATCTTTTTGTGTCTGCCTCCATCACGACTGTCTCGTTTGTTTTCTTTGTGGTTTCTAAGAGGAATGTTGAGAGTTCCATGGACAGCAAAACAAACAAACAAAAACAAAAACAAACAAAACAAAAAAAGAAAAAAAAACCCTACCAAGTCTGCACATAAAAAAAATATTGACTGGGAAATGTGAAGAAAAAAAATCTCCACCCTTTCCCAACCAGATCATGGATATCGAGGCGGGATTGAACTCCAGACCTTCTAATTGGAAATCTGACGAAGTAAAGACTTAAACCATTCGGCTACCGCGCACCGTCGGTTATGATAAAATTCAAATTTTTACCGACACAAGAAAAGACAACAACAACAAAAATATACATCGTCATTTCATTATTTTGTTGACAGAAAAAAGACAAGTCTTTTGATCTGAATCCATCTCTTTCAGCATTTTTAAATTTTCGGGTTTTTAAAAAAAAAAAATTTTACATTTTTATTTTAACTTCGCTTGAGAAGGAAAGGGAAACAGACAAAAAAAAAGGGGGGGTGGTGGGGGTGGGGGGAGAGGTTGAGGGGAGGGAGGGAAGAGAAAAGAGAAAGAACAAGACAGTCACCCACAAAAAAAACTTACAAATTAGCCACCAGGGAACCGGGACAAGCCAGATCAGGCAAAGGACTAGGAGAAAGAAAGACCTCTCCCAGGCGCAGATCCGCTTTTCTGCGTTATCCTTCCTTACCCCACCCCCACCCCCACCCCTCGTCCTTCCCTCACCTCCACCCCCACCCCCCCACCATCACCCAAGCGTCTCGTCCTCCTCCTCCTCTTCCTCCCCTCTTTTCCCCCTTCGGCCCAAAACACAGACACGCACACCCAATCTTCAGCCTTTTTGTGCCGTAACTCCGCCGTCAGGGGAAGTAATCTCCAGTTACCTGGAGTGCCATTGATTTGAGGATGAAAGGGGGATAAGTCCGGCTTGATGACAGGGAGGACGATCTTTGCCGGCGGCTCCCGGAGTTTGCCGAGCTATTTTTCTTCTTCTTTGTGGGGTGGTGAGAGGGCAGAGAGGACTCTATCTATGTGTGTGTGTGTTCTTTAAAGAGGAGAGGGGGGGGTACATAGTGTGCGTGCGTCTCTCTGTGTCTCTGTCTCCGTCTTTGTCTCTGTCTCTCTCCGTTCTTGATAGAGAGAGGACTGAGAGAGACAGTGAGAGAGAGAGAGACAGAGCGTGAGAGACAGAGAAAGAGGCACGGAGAGAGAGAGAGAGAGAGAGAGAGAGAGAGAGAGAGAGAGAGAGAGAGAGAGAAAGAGAGAGAAAGAAAGAGAGAAAGAGAGAGAGAAAGAAAGAGAGAAAGAAAGAGAGAGAGAGAGAGAAAGAAAAGAGAGAGAGAAAGAAAGAGAGAAAGAGAGAGAAAGAAAGAGAGAGAGAGAGACAAAGAAAGAGAGAGAGAGAGAGAGAAAGAAAGAGAGAAAGAAAGAGAGAAATAGTAGTGAGGGAGAAAGACAAAGATGGAGGGAAAGAGAAAAAAGGCAGACAGACAGAGAAAACTGAAACTGAAACTGTTTATTGTCATTACCCGAAAAGGTCTTTTGACAAGGGGGATAACAATTTTCCAGTAGTGCGACACATAATCCACTCTTTGTATGTGCGCAAATTCTTCACACATAATCAAAAAAAATATCAAACATCCATTCCTTGAACAGTCGAACATATTCAAATCATATATAATGAACAATCATCCATTTTACCACTACTACATAATGCAAAGAAAACAACAACAAAAAATATCAAAACAGTGTTCCCACATTCAGGCCAATAATTTGTCTAGGTTTAGACAAACCAAAATCTTTTTCACACACCCACACCCACTCACACGCATCCATATACGCTCACACGCGGGCGCGCGCTCGTGCACACACACACACACATCAAAACTATAATATGATGAAACATCTGGGCTAGACCACCCAAACCTTACATTTAGTGATAATAATATAATCTTCACATAACTGCCCCAAAATACTCTGTTAACAAGGGACATCACTATGCCTTTTATTTATTTGTTTTTTGGTTTGTTTTTTTTGTTTTTGTTAACATATATAGTAGACCCTTATGTGTCTATATACCCTTTCAATATCCACTTCTAACATATTCTACAAATATACCATTATTTTCATATTATTAGCTACTCTTAAATTATTGGCAAACAAAGCAAAATAAAGCAAATGAAAACAGCTCTTTACAAAACAGAGTCTATAATAAAGCGGCTTCTTTTGGAGTTAACGTGATATAGCCCACATCAGTCAAAAGAGATTAAATTAATCCCAGTATGATATTGTCTAGCACTATTGTCGGGCTTGTAAGTGTTTATGTCTTATTTTTTGTGCTTCCGCAATGTATAGTGCCACTGATTTGATTATGACTTCGTCATCAGATGACAAAATAGATACAACATCTTGTCTTTTGGCCATGTCGGATTCAAAAACTTTGCATTTTCCACGTATTGTGTCAAAAATTTGGCATTGGAATAAAAAGTGTTTTTCATTATCGACATTGTTTCCACATAAGGGGCAAGGATATACTGTGGACGTCCCAGGTTGAAACCAATTTTTTTTAATTTTTTATTTGCATTGAAACCAAGTGTTCTTAATCTAAATCTTGCGTAATTAGTTCTTTGCCATTTATCCGTAACAACACTGAGATATTTTTCGGTTTGAAAAACATCTTTAAATGAGAAGAACCAACTATATTTTTCTTTGTTTTCCATATCTGAGTGCCAATTTTGTTTAAACGAACAAATAAGCCTGTCTTTATATTCATTAATAAACTGACACTCATTTCCTACTCCCTGGGACAACCACACGATTCCAAACCCAAGTTCTGATAAAGCCTTTTTTACCTGATAGGCCCAGTTCTGTTTTCCTATTTCCATTTGAGTAACCGTCATTTCATATGCCTGTTTACATAACCGAGATTGTGGAAGCCTTAACAATTTCAACCAGTATTTAATACTCTTCACAAAGGTTCTAATGTATAAAGGATATCTTCCAGTTTCTCCATATAAAACAGTGTTAGAAGAGTGAATTGGTACAGCCAAAAAACGTTTTATAGCATATGTATGCACTTTTTCCATATGTGGATTTACAGTAAGACCCCATACTTCAGCTGCATATGTAAGTAAAGGTTCTATCTGTGTATCAAACATTTTCCAATATAAATTACAATCAATAGAATTGAGCTTCCGTAAGGATTTTAGAATTTCAATAACACCCTTTTTCCCTTTATTACAAGATTCTTCCCATGCATAATTTAAACTTAATTTTGTCGAAAATATCATTCCTAAGTATTTATAGGAATTAACAACTTTAACCTCGTTAATTCCATAGAACCATTTTTCGTATTTTGATAAATGTCCACCCTTCCTGAAAATCATAATATTAGTTTTATCCATATTAACTGTTAAAGCTAGTCGATCCGATTCTTCCTTTAAGACATTTAACTGGTTTTGTAAGCCTTTGACTGTACCAGAGAGAAGAATAACATCGTCTGCAAACAGCAATAGGAATATCTCAATAACCCCAGGGATGATTTGAATGCCATGCCTGCCTTTTCTTGACAGTTCCACTGCTAATTCATTAATGAAAAATGAAAACAATTGAGGACTCAATTGACACCCCTGTTTCACTCCTTTAGGGCATTCAAAATAATCTGAATATACACACTTCTCACGCACGCATGCAAACACTGAGTTGTAAACTCCTCTTAGGGCCATATATAATTTTCCATTCACACCACTTTTACGTAATACATTCCAAAGATTATTACGATTCACAGAATCGAATGCCTTCCTAAAATCCACAAATGCAACATAAAGTTTCTTATTTAAAAGTAAATGCTTCTGCACAAGGGAGTAAAGTGTGAAAATATGATCAATTGTACTGTATTTTGCTCTAAATCCAGCTTGTTCTTCAACTATTTTCTCTTCTTTTTCTGCCCACTTTGTTAATCTCTTATTCAAAATATATGTATAAACTTTACTCACTATACTTGTTAGAGCGACTCCTCTATAATTATCTGGATTATTCACATCTCCTTTTTTATGAATTGGGATTATTATGGACTTTGCCCATTCTGACGGAAAAATGCCATTATCAAAAAGCTTGTTACATAAATGGACAAGGAAATCAATTACATTAGCATTTGCATGTTTTAACATTTCGCTGATTATTTGATCTGGTCCTGCGCTCTTTCCTGCTTTCAAATGCCTGATACTCGCAGTCACTTCTTCTTTAGTTATAGGCTCATTGAAAAGGGGCTCAAAATTATTTTCTTCCTCTACTATATTACTCTCTTGTGCAGTATTTCCCCCGATATCATTGAAAACACTGCAGAAATGATTGTACCATTGTTCAATAGAGATTTCATTGTACACAAAGGCCTTTCTATTAACAGATCTTATTATTGACCAGAATGTCCTGGAGTCATTGATGGAATCTTTGAGTGTTCTTATTTTCTTATCTTCGTATTCCCTTTCTTTCGTTTTCCTTAGTTTAACATACTCTTTTCGTGATATGACATATGCTTCTCTTTTTTCTCTTTTTTCTTTTTCTGTTTTGCATCTCTGGAATCTTTTCAGTAGCCTCTTAACTTCTTGTTTCTTTCTTTCACATTCCTTATCAAACCAATCATTCTGTTTCTTTTGTCCTTGTCTCACTGTTCGTACCATACACGCAGCTGCCCCGCATAAAGCCTTAGTAAACTGCTCCGAACTGTCATTCACATTATAATCTAACAAACCGAAAGCTGTCTGTAGACAATTGTTGAACTCAGAACCATCAAGCTCTTGTACAAATAAACTTGCTAATTCTTCAGACCATACAATTTTTTCTTCCCCTTGTTGTCTTGCACTTTCTACATCTGTATGATTATTTCCCCTTTTCCATATTACCTCAACAGGTAGATGCCATGAATCAACACAGTTACCTACCCGTAAATCAAAGCATGAGACCAGATTATATGGAACAAGAAAATAGTCAATCACACTACACCCGTTTGGAGACACAAAAGTGTATTCACCCTCTGTATCTCCATCACAAAAACCATTCAAAATAACCATATCCAACATGAAACATAAGTTCAACAATGTTTTGCCAAAACTATTCACAGTTTCATCTTTAGAACAACGTACATCACATTCATTATACATCCTGTCATACTCAATGTCTTCCAAATAAGTAGTCATGTCTTCAGGCGCAAACTGTTCGTGACCTGTTCTAGCATTGAGATCTCCCATAATTATAAAATGTGTTTTGTCTTTTTCAAACTGTTGTAGCATTAATTCTTCCAGCATCAAGATCCCATCTTTAATTAATGTTTCGTTATATCTAGGGCTTCCTTCTGGCGCAACATAGCATGCAATCAAAATCAGATCTTTGTCTAAATCAAATACATTTTTGTTTACTCTGATGGCAATGGTGTTATCATAATCTAACATTATTTCTTTCACACAATTTTCTAAAGTTTTTTTCACCAACAATAAAACTCCACCCGAATTCCTGCCATGGTGTGACAATTTCTTAGCTGGAGCGTAAAACTTCAAATAATCAGTGAACAAACAGCTGAAATCAAACGAAGTATCAAGAAAACATTCAGTAAGACAAACAAAATCAAATTTTGTTACATAATTTATGAAGGAAACGTTCTTCAATTTACTGTACAAATTTTCAACGTTGTAATTCAAAAAGGACCACTGGTTTGGATGGCCATGCCTGTCCTATGGCTTTCTGGAAGTACCGGAACGCAAGCTCCTGTTGCCAAGGTTACCGCCTGCTCCTCTGCCGCGGGCCGTGCTTGTTGACGTCCGTCGCGGTTGGCTGCCCATGCTCACCCTCTCACCCGTCTGTCGGTCTGCCGCAGGACTGCCGCGTGATGCACGTGCGTCCGTGTCTGTAAGACGCTCGGTGTCATGCCCCTGGGAACTCCTGTTGGCGTCACGCTGAAGCTCGGCCCGGTTTGCACGTGAGATGACAGGCGGGGAAGAGGAGGAGGAAGGGGAACCACCACTCGCGACTCTGCCCCCGTTAGAGGTGACAACTCCTCTCGTCATCTGCCCATCTTGAGGGGGGTCCCCACCAGCGACTTCATCCCGCTGATTGGTGAAGGTGGGCGTGTTTCTCACGTCGGAAGAGGAGGTGTGTTTAGGTTGTAAGTCTGAAACTGTGTCACCACTCACAATCTGAGCATAAGATCGCTGTTCTGGTGGTCTTGGTCCAATCACCAATTGTCCCTTTTGGAAGTATGCTCTTTTGCCTTCACTACGTGCTCTTGCAACGATTTGTGCCTGTGTTCTTGTTAGGTCGTTTGCGACCCTGATACCTTTCACATCTAGTTTTCGTCGTATGTCTCTGTTTGTAATAATCAGCATTTTGTCTCTCCACCTGGTGAATTTGACTATCATTTGTTTGGGTTGCCCTTGTCTTGTCTGTCCAGTTCGATGTGCTCGTACGATGTCATCAGTAGTCCAGACTTTAGGGTCGTCAATACTATTGAGAACGTCAATAACTGCGGTAGCACATGAGTCAAACGTTTCCCTAGATTCTTGCTGAGAAATCCCGAAAAAACGTAAATTATCTCTTCGTGAAAAATCTTCTAACCTGTCTGTGTCTGACTTTAATTGGGCAACATCGTGTCTCATATCCCTGATTGTCTCTGTGAGTTGTTGTATTTCCTCTTTCTCATCATTAGATTCCTGGAACAGTTGTTGTATGTCGCCACTCATATCTGTCACTGTCTCCGTCAGGTTTCTGTGATCTTTCTCCAGTCTGTTACACCTGTTGTTGATTTCCTCACATCGTTCTTTCACTTGACGTAGCTCGTCTTTGATCTCTCCAAGATCATTCCTTATCAATTTGGTTTGCTCAGAGAACTGTTGCTGCATCACTTGCATGAGTCTGTCAACCATGTTATCATTTCCGTCCTCTGTGTGTGTGGTACTGTCAGTGATAGGGCCGGGATTTGTCTCTATGTCACCGCAGAGGAGCAGCCTTCTCACGCAAAACACGATGTGCTGCACGCACACGGCCGAGAAAAGCAATGGCACGTGCATGGCTACCTGACATACACCGTCGGTGACACATATCTCCTCTTCTGCCCCCAGTCTTGTTCCTTTTATTTTTTCTTGTTCAGCTTGTCTTGCCATTTTAAATGACAACATTTCATGTGCATTACAAAAGAAACTGTCAATGAATGTCACAAATGCAATAAATACCACAAAGGCGACAAGAATATCCAAAGATGACCAGACTGTGTTATTGTCACTGGCCTTGCTCACCTGTACGCACCTCAAACTTTTTCGAGCACACCTTCTTGACCCAGATTTGAAATGTCCACAGAAAATGCCGATAGCAGCTCTCCACACTTCAATGCCCACCATTTTCCTGCACTGTCCTCACATGGGACTATCACTGAAGCACTGCACAGGATAGCTGTTTGATACAGCTCATCAAAACACTGTCATGGAGAAAAGTATACACAGCAACTCAAAACAGCTGCTATTCGCCGCCATTACCCAGCATGCCCCCGGCAGACAGACAGAGAGAGAGAGAGAGAGAGACAGACAGACAAACAGACAGACAGAGACAGAGAGAGAAATAGAGAGCGAGAGACAGAAGAGAAAGAGGGAAACAAAGAGAGTGAGAGAGAGAAACACACACACACACACACATAAAGAGAGAGAGAGAGAGAAAGAGAGAAACACACACACACACACACACACACACACACACACACACACACACACACACACACAGATTTTTTTTTTTTACTAAATATTTGCGTTTTTCTCTTTACAATGCTCAATTTCATTTGTTGTATAACATGAAACACATTTTAATCTGAGGGAATAATCTAATTCTGCAAAAGAAGAAAGAAAGAAAAAATAAAAGAAAATAGATAAAGGGGCAAAATATAAAACAACTAGTCGGTTAATGGCATTATTGAAGTCAGCAACATTCTGTATGTGGGTTGTTAGAGAGAGAGAGAGAGGGGGGGGGAGGGAGAGAGAGACAAACAAAAGAAAAAAGAAAGAGACAGAGAAAGAAAGAAACGGAGAGAGAGAGAAAGAAGAAAGGAAGAGAGAAAGAAAAAATGCAGAAAGAGACACAGAAAGAAGAGAGAGACAGAAAGAAAGAAAGAGAGAGAGAGAAAAAGAAAGAAAGAGAGAGAGAAAGAAGGAAAGAAAAGAGAGAGAAAAGAAGAAAAGAGAGAGAAAAAGAAGGAAAGAAAGAAAGAGAAAGAAAGAGAGAAAGAAAGAGCGAGAGAAAGAGAGAGAGAAACAGACAGATACAGAGACAAAGAAAAACAGAGAGAGAGAGAGAGAGAGAAAGACAAAGAGGGAAGGAAAGAGAAAAAAGCAAAGAGAGAGAGAGAGAGAGAGAGAGACAAAGAAAATAAAAAAAGAAAGAGAGAAAAAAGAAAAAAGGAAGATACAGAGAGAAAGAAAGAGAGAAAAAGAAAGAAAGAAAGAAACAGATAAAGAAAGAAGAGAGAGAGAAAGAAAGAAAGAAAAGAGAGAGAGAAGAAGAAGAAAAGAGAGAAAGAGAAAGAGAGAAAGAAAGAGAGAAAAAGAAAGAGAGAGAGAGAGAAAGAAAGAGAGAAAAAGAAAGAGAGAAAGAGAGAGAGAGAAATAGAGACAGAGACAGAGATAAAGAAAAACAGAGAGAGAGAGGGAGAAAGACAAAGAGGGAAGGAGAGAGAGAAAACAGCAAAGAGAGAGAGAGAGAAAGAAAGAGAGAGAGAGAGAGAGAGAAAGAAATAGAGAGAGAAAGAAAGAAAGAAAGAAAGAAAGAAAAAGAATGAAAGAGAGAGAGAGAGACAGAGAGAGAGAGAGGAGAGAACAGAAAGAAGAGAGAGAGAATCTGAAATATGTTCGAAAGAGACTCATCTCACTACGGCAATTCCATACGCTCGCACCAGGACAATTCCTCATGCGCTCCACCCAAATCTGCCATTGGTTATCGGACAGATGTGTCTTGGGCCTGCAAAAAAACATATTATGGATTCACTGGCAGCGTCTTCAGATAATGAGAGGGTTGGGTACGGTGATAGGACCTACGAAACGTTGAGTTGATACAACCAGAATGATTTAAGTGAACAAAGTAAACAAGAAACATCTGAGGATGTTGGATTGAACCCAAACCACCAATGCCTCACCACTCTCTGGACACAGTCACCTCTCAGCTTCCGACGACACATGGCGGCCATTTTTATCAAACCAAGATGGGGGAAAGGAGGGTAGTCCATGTAATGCATGACCCATTCGCACCCAGTCACCAGTTACCTTGTTTACAAACCGAATGACCAAATGGGGAGATTACCAACTCCGGGACATAGCCACACAAGGCGCACCAACCTGGTCCAACCCAGCTTCAGGACCGAGAGAGAATGGAAGAGCCCTTTCTGGCCTCATTCTGAGCCTTCATCCCTGTTGGGCAGCCTACTCAGCCGCCAGCTCGTATACCTGCCAGCTCTTCTCTCCTTACTATATTGGTGTCTAGAATAAGGATTAACCCTTTGACTCCCGCACCCTTGTCTACCAGCATCGTGCATTGCCAACCATGCTAATAAAAACAAAAATTTAACCTTTTGACTCCCTTAACCTATCCACCATCTTCTTGCAGGAAACTGGTGGATAGGGTCAGGGAATCAAAGGGTTAAGTTTTTGTAGTTGGTGTATAGGATGCGGGAGTCAAAAGGTTAACATATGGACAACCGAGTTCACTCCGGTTAGGTGTCCCTGTATGAAGGATTTCGTCTCCTTCCGGCATTTTTTTTTCTTTTTCTTTTTGGTGGTTGTTATGCTTCATGTAAATGTTTATTATGTTTTGTTACAAACACTTAGCTATTTGTCTGGAACGATCTGCCTTTTTCTCTCCGCTGTTCATCGTCTCTCTCTTCTTTCAAGGCAGGCCTCAAAACTCATCTTTTTGATAATGCTACCAGTAATGAAACATGATTTTTTTTATCTTTCTGATTCAGTAATGTATATATTAGTACTTGCTTGCAAGAGACGTGCTAGTGTGTGTGTTGGGGGAGGGGGAGGGACTAGGAGTGGGAGTTAGTATGTATAGGAGAAAAGCGCTATATAAAAGTCATTCATTATTATTATTGTTATAATTATTATTTTGCCTATTCATGAAATTCAAAGTTTGAATTGGTAACTGCTTTGCTGATATTGTTTCGCTCTATGTTCAAAACGATTTAAAAAATAGTTTGCAAGAAAACAACACATGGCCAATGCAGAAGAGTTGCGGAAAGCCAAGGGAAAGAAATGATACTGACTTTTACTTATCTCCCTTGTTTCCGTTTGCATGTTTGTTGCTGTTTTTGCTTTGTGCTGTTTTGTGTGGGAGAAAGAGAGGTTTCAAGTATAGCTTGACTATTTTTTTTTCTTTTCGACCCAGATTTTTTTGTTTTTGTTTTTTGTTTAAGTCGTTTGGGTTGATTTGTACTCATGTTGCGATTTCTCAAAACGTCTTCGTGTGGAAAAAGTCATTTCGAAGATCTACGATTCTCCTTCCCCCATCATTTTTCTATTTCAATTTACTTTTATAGCTAGACACACACACACACACACACACACACACACACACACACACACACACACACACACACACACACACACACACACACACACACACACACACACACTACACACACACACACACACACACACACACACACACACACACTACACACCAAACACACACACACACACACTACACACCAAACACACACACACACACACATACACACACACACACACACACACATATCATCAATCATCATCAGCAGCCATACCGCTCGACGTTGGCGATCGTGGCCCTCCGTACGAATCTATCTTTTGCCGCTGCAAGTATATATCTCCTGTCTATTTTGTCCTCATCCACTTTCGAAAGCTGTCTAATAACTTTCTCCCTTGGTCTACCTGGTGCTCTTTTTCCCCTCTAGCTTTCCTGTTGTGACTAGATGCTCAAATTTCTCTGGCCTCTTAAAATGTCCTATAAATGTTGCTTGTCATTTCCTAATCTACTTCTTTAATGTTCTTTCTGTGTTTGCTTCTTTCAAGAATGTCTCGTTTAGTTTCTTTGTTGTCAGTGGAATTCTTTAACATTTTTCTTAGACACCACATTTCAGTTGCCTGAATCTTTTTTCTGAGTTTGCTTGTTGATTGTCCACGCTTCGCATTCGTATAACAGTATTGGTTCTATGTAGCACTGAAGAACTCTCTTGCTGAGATCTATCTATCTATCTATCTATCTATCTATCTATCTATCTATCTATCTATCTATCTATCTATCTATCTATCTATCTATCTACCTATCTATCTATCTATCTATCTACCTGTGTGTCTGTCTATCTATCTATCTATTTATCTATCTATCATCTATCTATCTGTCTATCTATCTATCCATCTATCTATCTATCTATCCATCCATTCATCCATCCATCTATCTATCTATCTATCTATCTATCTGTTTATCTATCTGTTTATCTATCTATCTATCTATCTATCTACATGAGAGAAAGAAACATATACGTATACATGTGCATATAGGTGTCTATCTTGATATGTATAAATATGATATTCTGTGTCTGTGTCTCTCGGCGCCAGGATATATCACGAAAGTAAGCGTAGAGTACAGCCACTCCTGTCACACAGTGTCAGTCCTGGACGGAACTCCATAACATCTTCATTATCATCGTCATCGTCGTCATCATCATACCTAGCATAGGAAGAACTGTACCAGCTTCTGTGTTCATTAAGGTGGTATAGGAAAAACGGAGAGTGAGTAGAAACGAAAGTGGCTAAGTGCCATGATCCAGTTAAAAAAAAAACAAAGAGAAAAAAAAAATAATGTATGAGTGACAACAGCTTTTTATGTGAATCTTCATCATATTTGAAAGAAGACTGACCACGGAAGACTTGCGAATTCAAACATTTGTGAGTAATGAGGCAGAGATAGAATTCTCACGGATGTAGACAAAAAGCCTAAATGTAGCATTTTTTTTCCCGGTAAGGTGCATGACCAGCACATTTCAAGAACTTGTGACAATGTATACAAAAATCTATTGTTTGTTTTTTGCTGTTGTAAAAGTCCACCACTGTCGCCCTTGCTTTACGTCAAGATTTATTGCAACTGATAACTCTTCATGGAAACATGGTCCTTGAAAAGTACAAAAAGGAAGATGGATAAAGTGGCTTGCCTATTTTTTACCCCTAGCCCCCCTCCCCCTCCCCCAAGTTTTTCAGGTCGAGTGTTCCAGTCCCCCCCAAAGTGTGTGGTTTACTCGCGAATTCAAAAGTTTGTTATGAGGCAAAGATAGAATTTTCACGGATATAAGAACAAAAAACCGCCTTAAAGTAGCATTTTTCAGTAAGGTGCATGAAAAGCTCATTTCAAGAACTTGTGACAATGTATACAAAAATCTGATTTTCCTGTTGTAATAGTCCACCACTTGTTGTCCTTGCTTTATACGTCAAATATTATTTCAGCTGATAACTGTTCATAGACACATGGTCCTCGAAAAGTACAAAATCTGGATTTTATATGTGTGTTTAGTGTAGAAAGGAAGACGGATAAAATGGCTCGCGTATTTTTTAACTCCCCCATCCCCCCCCCCCCCCCCCAAGATTTTCAGGTCGTTTGGGTGGATTTAGTCTTAGAGTTCCCCTCCCCCCCCCCTCCCCAAAGTGTGCACTTTGTGGGTCAATGCTAACTTGAATACCAACATTTAAAAATTTTTTTTGTTGTGGTTCAGTAGTTTTTGCCGTTCTCCAAGGATGTGTGTTGCTGTTGTTACTTTCTCGTTACTTTTTGTGCTTACGTAACGATGCCGTGTTTATGTGGTGTGTGTGTGTGTGTGTGTGTGTGTGTGTGTGTGTGTGTGTGTGTGTGTGTGTGTGTTTGTGTGTGTGTGTGTGTGTGTGTGTGTGTGTTTGTTTGTTTCTTGTGTATTGAGTTGTGTTGTGTTGTGTGTGTTAGGTGGTGTGGTGTGGTGTGTGTGTGTGTTAGGTGGTGTGGTGTGGTGTGGTGTGGTGTGTGTATGTATGTGTGCGTGAGCGTGTGTGTGTGTGAAAGAGTTCTATTATCTGTCTGTCTATGTGTCTTTCTCTCTGTCTCTTTGGCTTGTACTTGCGTATATATAGTGTGGTTGAGTGGAGGGAGAGAGAGAGAGAGAGAGAGAGAGAGAGAGAGACAGAGAGACAAAGAGAGAGAGACAGAGAGAGAGAGAGAGAGAGAGAGAGAGAGAGAGAGGACGGTGGGAGGTAGATATCTGCCTCCCTCTCAGTCTGTCTGTCTGTCTGTCTGCCTGTTTGCCTGTTTGCCTGTCTGCTTCCCTGCCTATCTGTCTGCCTGCTCTGATATATTACCGTCAAAATGAATTGTAAATTCACTTCACCATTCCCATCGAGGCTCCTTCCTGACATTGTGATTGAGGCTGTTGGTCTAAGTCTAATATTGGAGTACTGAGTCTCTGTCTGTCTGTCTGTCTGTCTATCTGTCTGTCTGTCTGTCTGTCTGTCTCTTTCTCTCTGTCTCTCTGTATGACTCTGTCTCTCTCTCTCTCTCTCTGTCTGTCTCTCCTCTCTCTCTCTCTTTATGTCTCTGTTTCTGTCTGTCTCTATCTGTCTGTCTGTCTGTCTGTCTGTCTGTCTCTCTGTGTCTCTCTTTCTCCCCCCCCTCTCTCTCTCTCTCTTTATGTCTCTGTTTCTGTCTGTCTGTCTGCCTCTCTCTCTCTCTCTCTCTTTATGTCTCTGTTTCTGTCTGTCTCTGTCTGTTTGTCTCTTTCTCTCTCTCTCTCTTTCTCTCTCTCTCTGTCTCTCTCTCTCTTTCTCTCTCTCTCTCTGTCTCTTTCTCTCTCTCTCTCTCTCTTTCTTTCTCTCTCTCCCTCTCTTTGTCTGATATGAATTTATGGTACTATTTTTGGGTGACATAGTATTCTGAGGTCTGAATAGTCTATCTCTCTCTTTCTCTTTCTATATCTGTTTCTGTATATCTGTCTGTCTGTGTCTCTCTCACTCACCCACTCACTCTCTCTCCCCTCCCCCCCCCCCCTTCTCTCTCTCTGTATGTGTGTGTGTTTTCCTTTCGGGTTTTGAGGTCGTTTTGGTAGTTTGCCGTTAGGGTCCATTCAGAGCCTATTTTACCTACATCTACATTTTTTCGGTGTGTGTGTGTGTATGTGAAGCTATTGAAAGATAGGACAACTCAAGAAACCTTCACCTTCAACCTCAAGAACAGATTCCAAGTGCTGCAGGAGCTTATCAACGAAGACACCGATGCCAATGACCTTTGGAAGAGAACAAAAGATGCCATCACAGAAACATGCCAGGAAGTGCTTGGGCCAAAGAACAACCAACACAAAGACTGGATCTCAGCAGACACCCTCCAGAAGATCCAAGCAAGAAGACTCAAGAAAGAGGCAGTTAACTCGAGCCGTACAAGATTAGTTAAAGCGACAGCCCAAGCAGAATACGCACAAGCTCACAGGGAAGTGAAGAAGAGTGTGAAGAAAGACAAGAGAGACTACATAGACAGCCTGGCTGAAGAAGCAGAACAAGCAGCGTACCACGGGAACATGAGGGAGCTGTATAAAAACCACCAAGAAGCTTGCAGGCAAGTACAACAGACCAGAACGACCAGTCAAGGACAAGCTAGGACAGACCATCACAGACACAGATCAGCAGCTTGAGAGATGGGCGGAGCATTTTGAGGAACTTCTCAATAGGTCAGCTCCACAAAACCCTCCAAATATCGCAGAAGCAGACAATGATATAGAGATATGCTGCGACCCACCAACAAAAGACGAAATCATCCGCGCCATCAAGAAGATGAAAAATGGCAAGGCAGCCGGCCCAGATGGAATTCCAGCAGAAGCTCTCAAGACAGACGTAGAGACAACAGCCGACCTTCTACTACCGCTTTTTGAGAAGATCTGGGAACAGGAAAAAGTACCAATAGATTGGAAAGACGGACACATCATCAAACTGCCCAAAAAGGGAGACCTCAGCATCTGCGAGAACTACAGAGGCATCACACTCCTATCAGTGCCAGGAAAAGTGTTCAACAGGATTCTGTTGGAGAGGATGAGGGACGCAGTGGACGTCAGGCTCCGAGACCACCAGGCAGGCTTCAGGCAGGACAGATCCTGCACAGACCAGATTGTCACGCTACGCATCATCGTCGAGCAGTCCCTGGAGTGGAACTCCTCATTGTACATCAACTTTGTAGACTTCCTCAAGGCTTTTGACAGTCTGCACCGTGACACCCTGTGGCAACTCCTACGACACTATGGAATCCCAGCCAAACTGACACGAATCATCAAAGAGTCATATGAAGGGATGTCATGTCGGGTCGTTCACGGAGGCCAGCTGACGCGCGTCGCTTTGATGTAAGGACCGGCGTACGTCAAGGATGCCTGCTGTCACCATTCCTGTTCCTCCTCGCCATCGATTGGGTGATGAGACGGACAACAGATGGACAGAGGAATGGCATCCAGTGGACCCTATGGACTCAGTTGGACGATTTGGACTTTGCCGATGACCTCGCTCTGCTCTCCCACAAACAGCAACAGATGCAGAACAAGACTTCAAGCCTGGCCTCCCATGCGTCCCAAGTCGGCCTTCACATCCACCCCAACAAGACCAAAATTCTGAAAATCAATGCTTCCAGCACAGAGGCAGTGAAGTTGGGAGACAACAACCTGGAGGAGGTCGAGACCTTCACTTACCTTGGGAGTGTAGTCAATCAGCAGGGAGGAACAGATGCAGACGTGAAGACCCGCATCGGAAAGGCAAGAGCATCCTTCTTGGCCCTCAAGAACATCTGGCGATCCCACATGATCACACCCCGCACTAAAATCCGCCTGTTCAACTCAAACATCAAATCAGTTCTTTTGTATGGAGCAGAAACGTGGAGAACAACTAAGACCACTACTAGAAGAGTCCAGACATTCATAAACTCGTGCCTACGCAAGATACTGAAGATCCACTGGCCAGTTACCATCAGTAACACAGACCTCTGGCAGAGAACTAACCAAGTGCCAGTGGAAGAAGAAATCAGAAGAAGGAGATGGCGATGGATAGGGCACACCCTGAGGAAACCATCAACCAACATCACCCGCCAGGCCCTGACCTGGAACCCTCAAGGGAAGAGAAAGAGAGGCCGACCAAAAAACACCTGGAGAAGAGAACTGAAGGCGGACGCCAAGCAGACCGGCTACTCCTGGCGAGAACTTGAGCAAATAGCCCAGGATCGTGGACGATGGCGGGCGGTTGTGGATGGCCTATGCCTCTCCTGGGGCTCAAGGCCTAAGTAAGTAAGTAAGTGTGTGGGTGTGTGTGTGTGTGGGTGTGTGTGTGTGTGTGTGTGTGTGGGTTTGTGTGATGTGTGTGTGTTTGTGTGTGTCTGTGTGTGTCTGTGTGTGTCTGTGTGTCTGTGTGTGTGTGATGTGTGTGTGTTTGTGTGTATGTGTGTGTATGTGTATGATGTGTGTGTGTGATGTGTGTTTGTGTCTGTGTGTCTGTGTGTGTCTGTTTGTGTGTCTGTTTGTGTCTGTGGTTGTCTGTGTCTGTGTCTGAATGTCTCTGTGTGCTTGTGTCTGTGTGTGTGTGTGTGTGTCTGTGTGCTTGTGTCTGTGTCTGTGTGTCTGTGTTTGTGTCTGTGTATCCTTCCAGCTTTGTGTGGTCGTATTGGTGGATTTGCACTAGAAGTTGTGGTGCCCGTAGTGGGTTTTATATAAGACTTAGTCTTCTTGAGAGGGTACGAAGCGTTGGATGTTGCGGCTGTGTGTGTGTGTGTGTGTGTGTGTGTGTGTGTGTGTGTGTGTGTGTGTGTGTGTGTGTGTGTGTGTGTGTGTGTGTGTGTGATGTGTGTGTATGTGTGTGTGATGTGTGTGTGTGTATGTTTGTGCGTGTATATGTCAGTGTGTTTGTGTGTGTGATGTGTGTATGTTTGTTTGTGTGTGTGTCATAGGCGTCCTTCAGTCTCGGAAGACTATGGAGTTGCGCTCTGGGTGCCTATTCTGGTGCAGCGCCGGGTGTGGCTGGCCAGTCCGACGCGGGAATGACAGTCCCTGTGGCAGAGGGCACAGATGAAGTCTGACGCTGGTCTGTCTGCCTGGGCTGCAGCCTTTCTTCTCGTTCTCTTTTCCTCGTGCCGCTGAGCGAGTGTCTCTTCGAACTTGGAGAGACCTTTCTGCACAGTCTGTCTCCAGGCTGACCGTTCGAGGGCTGTTGCTTCCCAGTTGTCTTTGTCGATATTCAAGGCTTTTAGGTCCCTCTTGCACACGTCTTTGAATCGCAGCTGTGGTCTGCCTGTGGGACGTTTTCCCTGCACCAGTTCTCCATAGAGGAGGTCTTTGGGGATCCGTCCGTCGTCCATGCGCACGGCATGGCCAAGCCAGCGCATGCGTCTCTGTTTCAGCAGCGTGTACATGCTGGTGCATCCAGCTCTTTCCAGGACAGTGTTGTTCGGGACCTTGTCCTGCCAGGTGATGTTTAGAATGCGTCGGAGGCTACGCATGTGAAAAGCATTGAGCTTTTGCTCTTGTCGGGCACGCAAAGTCCAGGACTCGCTGCCATACAGGAGGGTGCTCACGACGCAGGCTCTGTAGATCTGGATTTTTGTGTGCTCAGTCAGCTTGCTGTTGTTCCATGCTTTCTTCGTCAGTCTGGTCATGGTGGTAGCTGCCTTGCCGATGCGCCTGTTGAGCTCTATGTCAAGTGAGAGAGTGTCTGAGATTGTTGAGCCCAGATAAACAAAGTCATGGACGACATCCAGTTCATGGTCATTGATGCTGATGGCTGGGGGAGAGTCAACATCCTGTCCCATGACCTGTGTTTTCTTCAAGCTTATGGTAAGCCCAAAGTTTTGGCAGGCATCGCTGAAGCGAGTCATGAGCTGCTGTAGGTCCTCAGCTGAGTGGGCGGTTACTGCCGCGTCGTCTGCAAAGATGAAGTCACGCAGGCACCTCAGCTGGACTTTGGTCTTGGCTCTTAGTCTGGAGAGGTTGAAGAGCTTACCGTCTGTCCTGGTTCGGAGGTATATGCCTTCAGCTGCAGGACCGAATGCGTGTTTCAGCATCACAGCAAAAAAGATTCCAAACAGGGTGGGAGCCAGGACGCAACCCTGTTTCACTCCGCTCCGTATGTTGAAGGCAGCTGATGTTGAGCCGTCAAAGACGACGGTGCCTTTCATGTCTTCGTGGAAGGATCTGATGATGCTGAGAAGTTTGGGTGGACATCCAATTTGGGGAAGGATTTTGAAGAGGCCATCCCTACTGACCAGATCGAAGGCCTTTGTGAGGTCTATGAAGGCAACGAAGAGTGGCTGCCTTTGCTCCCTGCATTTCTCCTGAAGTTGTTTGAGGGAGAAGATCATGTCTATAGTGGATCTGTTGGCACGGAACCCGCACTGCGATTCAGGGTAGACTTGCTCTGCGAGTACCTGGAGCCTCTTCAGTACTACTCGTGCGAAGACTTTCCCAACGATA
>JAPXFY010000796.1:0-2500 GCA_030674185.1 Monoplex corrugatus
TTTACGCGTGCATTTTTTTTCATTGATATATAAGTAATATGGCGTGCAAACAAACCCCACGCCAAATCAGAAAGTGGCGTACAAACAAAACCCTACGCCAAATCAGAAAGTGGCGTACAAACAAAACCCTACGCCAAATCAGAGAGTGGCGTACAAACAAAACCCTACGCCAAATCAGAGAGTGGCGTACAAACAAAACCCTACGCCAAATCAGAAAGTGGCGTACAAACAAAACCCTACGCCAAATCAGAAAGTGGCGTACAAACAAAACCCTACGCCAAATCAGAGAGTGGCGTACAAACAAAACCCTACGCCAAATCAGAAAGTGGCGTACAAACAAAACCCTACGCCAATTTAGAATGGCGTACAAACAAAACCCTACACCAAATCAGAGAGTGGCGTACAAACAAAACCCTACGCCAAATCAGAAAATGGCGTACAAACAAAATACTACGCCAAATCAGAAAATGGCGTACAAACAAAATACTACGCCAAATCAGAAAATGGCGTACAAACAAAATACTACGCCAAATCAGAAAATGGCGTACAAACAAAATACTACGCCAAATCAGAAAATGGCGTACAAACAAAACCCTACACCAAATCAGAAAATGGCGTACAAACAAAACCCTACGCCAAATCAGAAAGTGGCGTACAAACAAAACCCTACGCCAAATCAGAAAATGGCATACAAACAAAACCCTACGCCAAATCAGAAAATGGCATACAAACAAAATACTACGCCAAATCAGAAAATGGCGTACAAACAAAACCCTACGCCAAATCAGAAAATGGCGTACAAACAAAACCCTATGCCAAATCAGAAAATGGCGTACAAACAAAACCCTACGCCAAATCAGAAAATGGCGTACAAACAAAACCCTACGCCAAATCAGAAAATGGCGTACAAACAAAACCCTACGCCAAATCAGAAAATGGCGTACAAACAAAACCCTACGCCAAATCAGAAAATGGCGTACAAACAAAATACTATGTCAAATCAGAAAATGGCGTACAAACAAAATACTACGCCAAATCAGAAAATGGCGTACAAACAAAATACTACGCCAAATCAGAAAATGGCGTACAAACAAAATACTACGCCAAATCAGAAAATGGCGTACAAACAAAATACTACGCCAAATCAGAAAATGGCGTACAAACAAAACCCTACGCCAAATCAGAAAATGGCGTACAAACAAAATACTACGCCAAATCAGAAAATGGCGTACAAACAAAATACTACGCCAAATCAGAAAATGGCGTACAAACAAAACCCTACGCCAAATCAGAAAGTGGCGTACAAACAAAACCCTACGCCAATTCAGAATGGCGTACAAACAAAACCCTACGCCAAATCAGAGAGTGGCGTACAAACAAAACCCTACGCCAAATCAGAAAATGGCGTACAAACAAAACCCTACGCCAAATCAGAAAGTGGCGTACAAACAAAACCCTACGCCAAATCAGAAAATGGCATACAAACAAAACCCTACGCCAAATCAGAAAATGGCATACAAACAAAATACTACGCCAAATCAGAAAATGGCGTACAAACAAAACCCTACGCCAAATCAGAAAATGGCGTACAAACAAAACCTACGCCAAATCAGAAAATGGCGTACAAACAAAACCCTATGCCAAATCAGAAAATGGCGTACAAACAAAACCCTACGCCAAATCAGAAAATGGCGTACAAACAAAATACTACGCCAAATCAGAAAATGGCATACAAACAAAACCCTACGCCAAATCAGAAAATGGCGTACAAACAAAATACTATGTCAAATCAGAAAATGGCGTACAAACAAAATACTACGCCAAATCAGAAAATGGCGTACAAACAAAATACTACGCCAAATCAGAAAATGGCGTACAAACAAAATACTACGCCAAATCAGAAAATGGCGTACAAACAAAACCCTACGCCAAATCAGAAAATGGCGTACAAACAAAATACTCCGCCAAATCAGAAAATGGCGTACAAACAAAATACTACGCCAAATCAGAAAATGGCGTACAAACAAAACCCTACGCCAAATCAGAAAATGGCGTACAAACAAAACCCTACGCCAAATCAGAAAATGGCGTACAAACAAAACCCTACGCCAAATCAGAAAATGGCGTACAAACAAAATACTATGTCAAATCAGAAAATGGCGTACAAACAAAACCCTATGCCAAATCAGAAAATGGCGTACAAACAAAATACTATGTCAAATCAGAAAATGGCATACAAACAAAACCCTACCCCAAATCAGAAAATGGCGTCCAAAATACGTTTACAGTGTTTCCATCCAGCAACGGCAAGTTCGTATTGTGAATTCGCAGACGGCATAGTATTCGAATATTGTACTCTTCTCACTCTGTCCAAATAGAGAGCTTTTCAATATTTAATGAATATATGAAAAACATAATTAAATTGTGTATTTAAAACAGCAACAGCAGCAGCAGCAACAGCAGTAGCAACAAAACAACAACAGCAACGAAAACAACAACA
>JAPXFY010000796.1:7500-15000 GCA_030674185.1 Monoplex corrugatus
AGATCAACCAGTGTTGGAGCCATTTAGAACAACCGGTGTTGGAGCCATTTAGAACAACTGGTGTTGGAGCCAGTTAGATCAACTGGTGATGGAGCCAGTTAGATCAACCGGTGTTGGAGCCATTTAGAACAACCGGTGTTGGAGCCATTTAGAATAACCGGTGTTGGAGCCATTTAGAACAACCGGTGTTGGAGCCATTTAGAACAACTGGTGTTGGAGCCAGTTAGATCAACCGGTGTTGAAGCCAGTTAGATCAACCGGTGTTGGAGCCAGTTAGATCAACCGGTGTTGGAGCCATTTAGAACAACTGGTGTTGGGGCCATTTAGAACAACTGGTGTTGGGGACATTTAGAACAACTGGTGTTGGGGCCATTTAGAACAACTGGTGTTGGGGCCATTTAGAACAACTGGTGTTGGGGCCATTTAGAACAACCGGTGTTGGGGCCATTTAGAACAACTGGTGTTGGAGCCATTTAGAACAACTGGTGTTGGGGCCATTTAGAACAACCGGTGTTGGGGACATTTAGAACAACCTGTGTTGGGGCCATTTAGAACAACCGGTGTTGGGGACATTTAGAACAACCGGTGCTGGGGACATTTAGAACAACCAGTGTTGGGGACATTTAGAACAACCGGTGTTGGAGACATTTAGAACAACCAGTGTTGGGGACATTTAGAACAACCAGTGTTGGGGACATTTAGAACAACCAGTGTTGGAGACATTTAGAACAACCAGTGTTGGGGACATTTAGAACAACCGGTGTTGGAGCCATTTAGAACAACCAGTGTTGGAGACATTTAGAACAACCAGTGTTGGGGGTAGAAAGAAACTCTAGGGAGAGCTAGACAACAGAAGGTCTTCAGAGAAGTAACCCCCTTTAGACAAGTGTTTCGGCCCTGAATTCCTTACACTCTCGGGGGGCCGGGCCACATCCAGGTCATGACTCCTGGATGCCCTTCTGCTGTTGTCTATTTTTTTTTTTTTTTTTTTTTTTTTTCCCCACGCCGGGGATCGAACCTGGGCGATTCTGCGCTTCAGAACTGCGGTACGCGGTTTTACCAATGTGCTAACGGGGCACACATCATCTGTAGGGAATTTAATCCTTATGAAGTTCACTTTTTTGGTTCCTCCTTGCCCAGATCCAGCTTGAGCTCCTTTCTGCTGCCTCTGCCATCGCTTTAAGGGCTCTAGCCCTCTTCTTCCCAGAAATGGCGAGTTGTTTCATGAGATCATAAGCGGAGGTGCCCACAAACCCTCTTGCCCTGACCTCTATGGCGAAGATTTTGACCCGCAGACCTGCTTTCTTCAGGGTGCTGGCAAGACCGGCGTATTTTTCGGTCTTGTAGATATGTGCTTCTTCCATTCTGCTTTCGTATGGCACAGTGAGTTCTATCAGAATCACTTGTTTCGAGGAGTCAGAGTGGAGAGCGATGTCTGGTCTCATGCCTGTCTTGCTGATGACATCTGGGTAATTTCTCCACTCTGGGAGGTCTGCTGTACACTCCCAGTCGACTGCTCCATCCAGAAGACCCTTTGGCAATGTGCTGGTTGTCATAGCCCTTTCGGGCCAGACCTGTTTCCCTCCTGCTTTGTAGAACGTTGTCATAGCAATTGGTGCGTTTGGGGTCATGGTTTTTTTCGCTAACCACATCTGTGATCACTTTCAGAACTTGGTTGTGCCTCCATGTATACCTTCCTTGGGCTAGCGCTACTTTGCAAGAGCTTAGGACATGTTCCACTGTTTGTTTCTTCTGACAGAGCGGACATGCTGGGTCGTCTGCTTTCCCCCATTTCACTAAGTTTGCATTCGAGGGGAGCAGGTCATATACAGATCTGAGGAGGAAGCTTATCCTTAGAGGAGCCATGTGCCACATATCGTTCCAGCTGAGACTTCTTTGGAGTGCACTGTCCCATGTTGTCCATTGCCCCTGTTGACCTTGCTGGACTGCCTTCTGCACTCTTTTGACATCTTCTTCTTCCTTCAACTCCTGTATGATCATGTCTCTTTTTTCCTTCCCTTTGGCTTTGGACCACCACTGCATTTTTGTTGTTCCCAGTCCCTGTCTGTTGGTTTGCGTGTGTCCAATTATTTCTTTGATGCTGAGGTTTCTCTTGGCATTGTTTACAGCCTCTTGGACTTTCCACTTTCTGCCCGTTCTCAGCTTTGGATGAACTGCTCTCACGATATTGTCCTCCGATTCCTCCAGCATGCTCAACAGTCTTGCTTTTCCAACTTTGTATTCCTCCACTATGGATTTGAGAGGTAGCTTCAGCATTGCTTGACGACAGTAGAATGCAACATCAGTGAGACCAGGTGGGACACCGAGCCATTTTCTCCAGTGTTGGGCATTTGAACAACGTGTTGGGGAATTTAGAAAACCTTTGGACATTAGAACAACTTGTGTAGGAAAATGAACAAACAGTTTGGACTTGAAACCTGTTGGGCATTTAGAACAACGGGTTGGGATTTAGAACAACGTGTTGGATTAGAAGTGTGGGGCATTAACAACAGGTTGGGGCCATTTGAAACGGTGTGGGCATTAGAACAATGTTGGGCATTTAGAACACCTTGGGGCCTTTAGAAAGGCAACATTTGGGCAACGTTTTGGGGACTTGAACACTGTTGGGCATTTAACAACAGTTTGGGGCATTTAAAACCGTGGGGGCATTTAGAACAACCAGTGTTGGGCATTTAGAACAACGTTGGGCTTAGAAAACCAGTGTTGGGGCATTTGAACAACCAGTGTTGGGGCATTAGAACAACCAGTGTTGGGCATTAGAACAACCTGTTGGGGCATTTAGAACAACGTTTGGGCATTTAGAACAACCAGTGGACATTTAGAACAACCAGTGTTGGGGCATTTAGAACAACGTGTTGGGCATTAGAACAACCAGTGTTGGGGCCATTTAGAACAACAGGTGGTTGTGGGGCATTAGAACACGTGTGGCCATTAACACGTGTATGACATTGATAACTGTTGGGGCATTGAAAACCTGTTGGGCATTAGACACCAGTGTTGGGCCATTTAGAACAACGGTGTTGGGCATTTAGAAAACATGTTGGGGCATTTAGAAAACCGTGTTGGGCATTAGAAACGTGGGGAGCCATTTGAACAACGTGTTGGGCCATTAGAACAAGTGTTGACCATTAGACAACCGTGTTGGGCCATTAGACAACGTGTTGGCATTTAAAAGGGGGAACTTTTAAAACGTGATTGAAAAGGTGGTTTTTCCACGGCTAGAACTCTACACATTGGCATAAACGTGTGGCATTAACGTGTGGGGCATAAACAACGTGTGGGCATTTAGAACAACGTGTTGGGCATAGAAACGGTTGGATAGAACATGTGGATTTAAAACGTGTGGAATTGAAAACGGTTGGGCATTAACACGTGTGGGACATTTAACAACGTGGCCATTGAACACGTGTGGGCATTACAACGTGTTGGCATTAACAACGTTGGATAATGGCATTAGAAGGTGGCCTTGACAGTGTTGGCATAGAACGGTGGCTAGAACTGGGGCCATAAACAAGTTGGCATTTAGAACAACGTGTGGGACATTAGAACCGTTGGCATTAGAACGTGTTGGCATGAAAGTGTGGGCCATACACGTTGGCAGTAGACACGTGTTGAGCTAGACACGTGTTGGGATTAGAAGGTTTGGGCCTTTAGAACAAGTGTTGGCATTAGAACATGTGGGCTTAGAACACCGGTGTTGGATTAGAACAACGGTTTGGCATTTAGAACAGTGTGGGCATTAGAACGTGTGGCATTTAAAAACGTTTGACATAGAACAACGGTTGGGGCTTTAGAACGTGTTGGCATTAGAACAACCGTGTTGGCATTAGAAACCGTTGGCATTTAGAACAACCGTGGGCATTAGAACAACCGTGGATTAGACACGTGTTGGCTTAGAACAGTGTGTTGAACAACCATGTTGGCTTAACAACGTGTGGGGATAAACCGTGTGGCATTTAGACACATGTGGATTTAAACCATGTGGCATTAGAAACGTGGCATAACACCATGTGGCTTTAACACCTTGGCATAAACAACTGTAGACACTGTTGGCATAAACACGTTGGCCATTAGAAAACTTGGCATTTAAACACTTGGCTTTAGAACAACCGTGTGGCATAACAACTGGAATTAAACTGTTGGCATAAACACGGTTGGCATTAGAAAACTTGGACTAGAACAACCATTGGACATTTAACAACGGTGGCATAAACAACTGTGGCATAAACCAGTGGCATACAACCAGTTTGGCATTAAACACTGTTGGGCATTAAACAACGTTGGCATTAAACAACTGTGTGGCATAGAACCACGGGCATTAGACAACATGTTGTTGGGCATTAAACACCATTGGCTTAGACAATGTACATAAACAACGGGCCATTTAGAACAACATGTGGCCATTTAGAAAACCAGTGTTGGGGCATTTAGAACAACCAGTGTTGGGCATTTAGAACAACAGTGTTGGGGCATTTAGAACAACCAGTGTTGGGCCATTTAGAACAACAGGTGGGCATTTAGAACAAGGTGTGAGCCATTAGAACAACTGGTGGCCATTTAGAACAACCATGTTGGGCCATTTAGAACAACCGTGTTGGGGCCATTAGAACAACGGTGTTGGGCCATTAGAAACTTGGGGCATTAGACAACGGTTGGGCCATTTAGACAACGTGTTGGGCCATTAGAACAACTTGGTTGTGTGGCCATTTAGAACAACGTGTTGGGCCATTTAGAAAACCGTGTTGGGGCATTAGACAACGGGGGGGCATTTAGAACAAGTGTTGGGCCATTTAGAACAACGTGTTGGGGACATTTGAACAACGTGTGGCCATTTGAACAACCGGTGTGGGGCATTTAGAACAACTGGTGTGGCATTTAGAACAACGTGTTGGGGCATTTAGAACACCGTGTTGGGGCATTTAGAACAACGGTGTGGGCTTTAGAACAACCGGTTGGGGCCATTAGAACAACGTGTTGGGATTTAGAACAACCGTGTTGGGCATTTGAACAACCGTGTTGGGCCATTAGACAACCGGGTTGGAGCATTTAGAACAACCGTGTTGGCATTAGAACAGGTGTGACATTTAGACAACCGTGTTGGGCCATTTAGAACAACGTGTTGGGCATTTAGAACAACAGTGTTGGGACATTTAGAACAACCGGTGGGGCATTTAGAACAACCGTTGTGGGCCATTTAGAACAAAAAAAAAAAAAAAAAAAAAAAAAAAAAAAAAAAAAAAAAAAAAAAAAAAAAAAAAAAAAAAAAAAAAAAAAAAAAAAAAAAAAAAAAAAAAAAAAAAAAAAAAAAAAAAAAAAAAAAAAAAAAAAAAAAAAAAAAAAAAAAAAAAAAAAAAAAAAAAAAAAAAAAAAAAAAAAAAAAAAAAAAAAAAAAAAAAAAAAAAAAAAAAAAAAAAAAAAAAAAAAAAAAAAAAAAAAAAAAAAAAAAAAAAAAAAAAAAAAAAAAAAAAAAAAAAAAAAGGGGGGGGGGGGGGGGGGGGGGGGGGGGGGGGGGGGGGGGGGGGGGGGGGGTGGTGTTGGGGCCATTTAGAACAACTGTGTTGGGCCATTTAGAAAACCGTGTTGGGCCATTTAGAAACCGTGTTGGGCCATTTAGAACAACGGTGTTGGGCCATTTAGAACAACCGTGTTGGGCATTTAGAACAACCAGTGTTGGGAGCATTAGAACAACCAGTGTTGGGGCATTTAGAACAACCAGTGTTGGGGCATTTAGAACAACCAGTGTTGGGCATTTAGAACAACCTGTGGGGCATTTAGAACAACCAGTGTTGGGGCATTTAGAACAACAGTGTTGGGGACATTTAGAACAACCAGTGTTGGGGCCATTTAGAACAACAGTGTTGGGGCCATTTAGAACAACCAGTGTTGGGGCATTTAGAACAACCGTGTTGGGGCCATTTAGAACAACCGTGTTGGGGCATTTAGAACAACCAGTGTTGGGGACATTTAGAACAACCAGTGTTGGGGACATTTAGAACAACCAGTGTTGGGGCCATTTAGAACAACCAGTGTTGGGGCCATTTAGAACAACGGTGTCTGAGACATTTAGAACAACTGGTGTCAGAGCCATTTAGAACAACTGGTGTCAGAGCCATTTAGAACAACCAGTGTTGGGGCATTTAGAACAACCAGGTGTTGGGGCATTTAGAACAACTGGTGTTGGAGCCAGTTAGATCAACTGGTGTTGGAGCCATTTAGATCAACCGGTGTTGGGCCATTTAGAACAACGGTGTTGGAGCCATTTAGAACAACCGGTGTTGGAGCCATTTAGAATAACCGGTGTTGGAGCCATTTAGATCAACCGGTTGTTGGGCCATTTAGAACAACGGTGTTGGAGCCATTTAGATCAACCAGGTGTTGGAGCCAGTTAGAATCAACCGGTGTTGGAGCATTTAGAACAACTGGTGTTGGGGCCATTTAGAACAACGGTGTTGGGGACATTTAGAACAACTGGTGTTGGGCCATTTAGAACAACGGTGTTGGGGCCATTT
The DNA here is from genome assembly GCA_030674185.1 of Monoplex corrugatus. Taxonomy (NCBI): domain Eukaryota; kingdom Metazoa; phylum Mollusca; class Gastropoda; order Littorinimorpha; family Ranellidae; genus Monoplex; species Monoplex corrugatus. Next base: position 14,031 of record JAPXFY010000796.1, read on the forward strand.
AGAACAACCGGTGTTGGGGCATTTAGAACAACTGGTGTTGGGGCCATTTTAGAACAACGGTGTTGGGGCCATTTAGAACAACCGAGTGTTGGGGCCATTTAGAACAACAGGTGTTGGGGCCATTTAGAACAATACCATTGAGTGTTTTGGGGATTTAGAACAACCAGTGTTGGGGCATTTAGAACAACCAGTGTTGGGGACATTTAGAACAACAGTGTGGGGCCATTTAGAACAACCAGTGTTGGGGCATTTAGAACAACCAGTGTTGGGGCCATTAGAACAACCAGTGTTGGGGCATTTAGAACAACGTGTTGGGCATTTAGAACAACCGTGTTGGAGACATTTAGACAACCGTGTTGGACATTTAGAACAACGGTGTGGAGCCATTTAGAACAACCGGTGTTGGGCATTTAGAACAACGGTGTTGGGGCCATTTAGAACAACGGTGTTGGGGACATTTAGAACAACCGTGTTGGAGCCATTTAGAACAACGTGTTGGGGCCATATAGAACAACGTGTTGGAGCATTTAGAACAACCGGTGTTGGGCATTTAGAACAACCGTGTTGGGCCATTAGAACAACCGGTGTTGGAGCCATTTAGAACAACGTGTTGGGGCATTTAGAACAACTGGTGTTGGGGCCATTTAGAACAACGTGTTGGGGCATTTAGAACAACCGGTGTTGGGGCATTTAGAACAACTGTGTTGGGGCCATTTAGAACAACGGTGTTGGGGCCATTTAGAACAACGGTGTTGGGGCCATTTAGAACAACCGGTGTTGGAGCCATTTAGAACAACCGGTGTTGGGGCCATTTAGAACAACCGGTGTTGGGGCCATTTAGAACAACCAGTGTTGGGGCCATTTAGAACAACCAGTGTTGGGGCCATTTAGAACAACCAGTGTTGGGGCCATTTAGAACAACCAGTGTTGGGGACATTTAGAACAACCAGTGTTGGGGCCATTTAGAACA
>JAPXFY010000796.1:25000-30000 GCA_030674185.1 Monoplex corrugatus
CTGGGTTGAGTTTTGATGAGGTAAGTATTTTTGGCTTGCAGACATACAGGGCCTGGGTTGAGTTTTGATGAGGTAAGTATTTTTGGCTTGCAGACATACAGGGCCTGGGTTGAGTTTTGATGAGGTAAGTACTTTTGGCTTGCAGACATACAGGGCCTGGATTGAGTTTTGATGAGGTAAGTACTTTTAGCTTGCAGACATACAGGGCCTGGATCGAGTTTTAATGAGGTGAGTACTTTTAGCTTGCAGACATACAGGGCCTGGATTGAGTACATGTAAAAGAATGAAGGACTCCTGTATGTAATGACTGTTAGCAATAATTGTGGTATCAAACAATAACAACAACAACAACAATAACAATAACAACAACAACAACAACAACAATAACAATAACAACAACAACAACAACAAAAACAATCACAACAACAACAGCAACAACAACAATAACAACAACAACAACAATAACAACAACAACAACAATAACAACAACAATAACAACAACAACAAAAACAATAACAACAAAAACAACAACAACAACAACAATAACAACAACAACAACAACAACAACAACAATAACAATAACAATAACAACAACAACAATAACAACAACAATAACAACAACAACAACAACAACAATAACAACAACAATAACAACAACAACAACAACAACAACAACACTGACCACGAAAAAAGGGAGAGGGGGAAGAAGGGAGTTAAAGAACAGAAGAAAAGTGAAGAATAAAAAAAAAAAAATCACAAAAACAAGAGTTAAATTTCCTGGAAGGAAACAGAACATTAAGCTGGACAATCTGAATAAGAACAATAATTCTTGTTGGACAGGACATCTCTTATTCCATTACACAATGTTCAAACATATTCCAGTCTGCTGTTTGTGAAAGCTGTAAGTGAAATCCACAACAAGTGTGACTGCCCACGTTCACGAAAACTAGAAGCAGAAAACAAAAACACGAAAATACAATCAGAACGCGTATTTGATACAACCAGACAAGACAGGCAAACATTTTCGACCAACTGGCCTTTGTCAAGCATAAACGTAAGATCACAAACGAACAAACACCAAATACAAAAATTAAGAGAAAAAGACTAAAACTTCCCTGCTGCTTCCTCCAGTGGGAGAAAAGAACTGGACGAAACAGCAGGGAAGTTCGACGAAAAAGCAAGGAAATTTAGAAGAAGAGCTGGGTGGCAAATATCAACGACTGGACCAACTTCAGTGTCCTTGATCTATCGGTTGCTTGTCCCCTAGAGACAGAAATAAGGAATTATTTCTTCTTCCATGATTATCAAGCTCCCCACCCCTTTCCCTCTCCCAGCATATACAACGCTTACCGGAGTAGAAGAAGAAATACAACTTGTCTTGGTCGACTCATCACAGATCAAATTGAAGGTATCTCGACAATCTGAATCTGTCAGGCACACGCCGCCATCAATACTCTCTCAAACAAAAAAGGCAAGTAATCGATCAAGCGAACAGCAAAGGTGACATGACAAACAATGGAATGACATGCAAACCTTAAATGAAGAAACAATAAAATCACATACAAACATCAAAGAAACAATAAAACCACATACAAACATCAAAGAAACAATAAAATCACATACAATCATCAAAGAAACAATAAAATCACATACAAACATCAAAGAAACAATAAAATCACACACAAACATCAAAGAAACAATAAGACATACAAACATCAAAGAAACAATAAGACATACAAACATCAAAGAAACAATAAAACATACAAACATCAAAAGAAACAATAAAATCACATACAAACATCAAAAGAAACAATAAAATCACATACAAACATCAAAGAAACAATAAAATCACATACAAACATCAAAAGAAACAATAAAATCACATACAAACATCAAAAGAAACAATAAAATCACATACAAACATCAAAGAAACAATAAGACATACAAACATCAAAGAAACAATAAGACATACAAACATCAAAAGAAACAATAAAATCACATACAAACATCAAAGAAACAATAAGACATACAAACATCAAAGAAACAATAAGACATACAAACATCAAAGAAACAATAAAATCACATACAAACATCAAAGAAACAATAAAATCACATACAAACATCAAAGAAACAATAAGACATACAAACATCAAAGAAACAATAAAATCACATACAAACATCAAAGAAACAATAAGACATACAAACATCAAAGAAACAATAAGACATACAAACATCAAAGAAACAATAAAATCACATACAAACATCAAAGAAACAATAAAATCAGATACAAACATCAGAGAAAACAATAAGACATACAAACATCAAAGAAACAATAAAATCACATACAAACATCAAAGAAACAATAAGACATACAAACATCAAAGAAACAATAAAATCACATACAAACATCAAAGAAACAATAAAATCACATACAAACATCAAAGAAACAATAAGACATACAAACATCAAAGAAACAATAAAATCACATACAAACATCAAAAGAAACAATAAAATCACATACAAACATCAAAGAAACAATAAAATCACATACAAACATCAAAAGAAACAATAAAATCACATACAAACATCAAAGAAACAATAAGACATACAAACATCAAAGAAACAATTAAATCACATACAAACATCAAAAGAAACAATAAAATCACATACAAACATCAAAAGAAACAATAAGACATACAAACATCAAAGAAACAATAAAATCACATACAAACATCAAAGAAACAATAAAATCACATACAAACATCAAAGAAACAATAAAATCACATACAAACATCAAAGAAACAATAAAATCACATACAAACATCAAAAGAAACAATAAGACATACAAACATCAAAAGAAACAATAAGACATACAAACATCAAAGAAACAATAAAATCACATACAAACATCAAAGAAACAATAAAATCACATACAAACATCAAAGAAACAATAAAATCACATACAAACATCAAAAGAAACAATAAAATCACATACAAACATCAAAGAAACAATGAAACGACAGACAAATAACGAACAAAGAACCAACAGAAAGATATACAGAAATGACATACATACATCAAACAGAAATGACATACATACATCAAACAGAATTGACATACAGAATCAAACAGAAATGACATACATACATCAAACAGAAATGACATACATACATCAAACAGAAATGACATACATACATCAAACAGAACTGACATACATACATCAAACAGAAATGACATACATACATCAAACAGAAATGACATACATACATCAAACAGAAATGACATACATACATCAAACAGAAATGACATACATACATCAAACAGAAATGACATACATACATCAAACAGAAATGACATACATACATCAAACAGAAATGACATACATACATCAACAGAAATGACATACAGAATCAAACAGAATTGACATACAGAATCAAACAGAAATGACATACATACATCAAACAGAATTGACATACAGAATCAAACAAAGAAACAATGAAATGACAGAATAGCTAAACATGCAGCACTAAATAGGGCTGGTAGTGCTAACCTTGATTTACCACTCTCTGAACATGAAACGCATGCTACATTAGAACACAAAATAAAAGCGCAATGTAATCTTCGCTCCTTCATCGTAAATTACCAGGATTTTACGACTGGGGATAACTTTAGCTTACAGATTATCTCTCAACCCACTTCGAACTTAATTCAGTAAAACCATCAAATGTATCTGTAGTGATAATCTATCAGTTACCCACCGCTTGTTCTGTCAGCAAATGCAACTTTATTTCCCTGCTTCATTTACAAATTCAAAACAGAAACATACCAATTTCAATCTCTATTTACACATAACTAGGCATTTACAGCACAGACCATAGGTCGTTATCCTTGATTAATTAAGCCCGATTGTCTTATACTTGTAACTCCCACCTACCTTTGTTTTTTGCTTGTTAGGTTTTTCATTACTCCTCGACTGTTACAACGTTTTTTATTCGGTATGATACTGCTCTTCTCCCCATTGTACCACTCCAGGTTATAACTGATGACTTGCCATACACCAGCACAGACACTTTCATGCTTGTAGCACACACACACACACACACACACACACACACACACACACACACACACACACACACACACACACAGCAAAATTATCTTGGAATCAGCATATTGAATACTTATTAACCAAAGCTCAAAAAAGTTTAAATTTCATAAAAATAGTTCGCAAACAGACATGGGGTCAAGATTCATCAACACTTGTTCATCTTTGTAAATCGCTTGTTAGATCTAAATTAACCTATGCTCAAGAAATCTTCTTCAGTGCACCGAAACACTTACTAAAAAAACTGCAGAGCATAGATTGTAAAGGTTTCAAACTTGCACTGGGTCTTCCAATGCATGCTTCCTGTCTTCGGACATATAATGAAATCAAACTGTTGCCACTTGATGAGCAAAGGAAAGTCGCTTCTACTAAATTTTTGTTAAGAAACACTACCGTAGAAAACATCTCAGAAACAGAAATTAAACTGAGATCAGATACCGACTTTCCAAAACGAGCTAAATCAATATCTTCACAGGTCACACTTGCAACATACACATCTGACGTCATGAAAGGCTCAGGAATTGATCTAGACGTAGATCCTGTATCTATACGACCTTCCTTTTCGCCAGTACCCAGTTGGGAACTCCAAAGAGCACGATTTGACGTACACCACACTAATTTAAAAAAAAGGAGACAATATAAACTTACTGGCAAGTCAGGTTAAATGTCATATAAACGACGTATATTCTGATCATTTGAAAATTTACACTGATGGGTCAGTAATTGAAAGAAAAGCAGGCTCAGCGTTTTTAATACCTGCTCTCAAAATTGAAAAATCTTTCTACATAGGACTTGATAAATCTATCTTTACAGCTGAACTCTTTGCAATGTTAATGGCTTTAAACTTTCTGATAAGTCTTCCTAGGACAATTTTTCAGATACTTCTTTGCGTTGA
>JAPXFY010000796.1:35000-40000 GCA_030674185.1 Monoplex corrugatus
CTTCACTGAAGATGGAAAATTGGACAGAGAGATAGAAACAAGATGCCAGAAAGCGAACGCAGTCAGTTACCAACTCGCCCCCCTTCTGAAATATCCCAGCATCCCAGTGAGCACCAAGGCAAAACTCATCAACGCCATCTTCGTTCCAACACTCACATACCAGTGTCAGACATGGGCCCTAACAAAAGCCTTAGAGAGAAAATTGGTCACATGTGAAATGCGCTGCCTGAGAAAAGCTGTCAACAAGACCAGACGCGACAAGATCAAGAATGAGGTGATCAGAAACATGGTCGGACTAACACCAATTCTCCACCATGTCGAACAACAAAGGATCAGGTGGTTTGGTCACCTCACCAGAATGCCGCCCGACCAACCGGCCCTACGGGCATACACCACCAGATACACTGGCTGGAAAGCCAGAGGTAGACCACGGAGACTCCGTGGCTGACACCCTGCGAGCCCATGACCTGTCACTCTATCAAGCCTCCCGCCTTGCTGCAGACAGACGTCTGTGTCTCCCCGCGACGCCGAAGGGCACCAGCGGCAGATGAAAGAAAGAAAGAAAGAAGAGAAGATCTGCCATCTGATGAAATGACCGTTCCCAGGTATTTGAACTTATTAACCTGTATCAAGGTTGTGTCATTTGCTGTTATTTTGCATGAGGGGATTTCATGTTTTTTTTACTGATCACCATGACTTCACTGGCTACAAGCAAGAAATAAAATGCCGAAGTGTAATGGAGAACTAAATGGAGCTGCACCTAAACCCGAAATCTCGTACTATCAAATTGAACATGACATACAAAGAAGAGTCATAACTATTTAATTCATGAAGGGGCAATCAATAATTGCAAACGAAAGCAAAGATATAGTTACCATTGATTCTGTCATATAACTGTTGTTGTTGTTGTTGTTTTCTTTTCATTTCCTCTGTAACAAGCTCTGACTACAATGGCATGGTTCATGGATCCAAACCTAAGTCACAAATTCAGGCCTATCATGAGGGAGGATGTTGGGCTGATATAGAAATTCAGTAAATGTGGGTGTGCATGTGGTTTCTAAGAAGAATGTTGAGAGTTCCATGGACAGCAAAGAAAACAAACGAGACAGTCTTGAGGGAGGCAGACACAAGTAGATCACTCATAAGGAAGATTAGGAAAAGTCAGGCATCATTTATAGGCCATTTAATGAGGAAAGGGGAATTAGAGCACCTGGTCACAACAGGAAAGGTGGAAGGAAAGAGAGCACCAGGTAGACCCAGGGAAAAATGTTGGGCGGACTTGCAGAATGGCTGAGAACAGAAAGGGTGAAACATATGCTTGCGGCAACAAGGGACAGATGCATATGGAAGGTCATGATCGCTAACGCCTTGTGGCAAGGCAGTTGATGATGATGATATATGTAAATTTATTGTAAAGTTGTGAGGTTATGTAATAATGTGTGTGTGTGTGTGTGTGTGTGTGTGTGTGTGTGTGTGTGTGTGTGTGTGTGTGTGTGTGTGTATGTGTGTGTGTGTGTTTGTGTGTGTGAGTGTGTATGTGTGTATGCATTTAAGTGCTTGTGTATGGTGATGTTTAAGTGTGTGCATAACATATCTGTGTCTATGCATTCTTGATTTCAGATAAAATCCATTTACTGCCATTGTTTTACCAATTGTACATAGTGCTGACTTCTTAGTTTCGCGTTAACGTTTTTAAAGATTCATTTTTTTTTATGAAACAGTTCTGGTTGCATTCATAATGTATTCGGTTTTTTAAAGTGTCTGGGTTTGTGTTGTTACTATCATTTCGAAATATCAACGCTAACGTTAACTAACAATGAACAGTTTATTATGAATATAACATTGCTGACACATTTTGTCTACAGATAGACAAACAGACAGGTAGACAAACTGACAGGTAGACAGACAGAAGACAGACAGACATACAGACAGACAGATAGCCAGAAAGACAGAGGAGCAAAGAGGGGACAGACAGATACACAAATACATACAGAGACACACAAGTAGACATATGTATCATCATCATCATCAGGTGCCCTGCCGCATGGCGTTGGCGATCATCGACTTCCATTTGTCCATATCTGTCGTTGCCCCTAGCATCTCCCCCACCCTCCTCGTCCCCAGCCACTCTGCAAGTCCGTCCAGCATTTTCTCCCTGGGTCTACCCGGTGCTCTCTTTCCCTCCAGCTTTCCCGTTGCGACCAGGTGCTCCAATCCCCCTCCCTCATAAAATGGCCCATAAATGTTGCCTGTCTTTTCCTAATCTTCCTTATGAATGATCTACTTGTGTCTGCCTCCATCAAGACTGTCTCGTTTGTTTTCATTGCTGTCCATGGAACTCTCAACATTCTTCTTAGAAACCACATCTCGGCTGCCTCAATCTTGTTCTGGCTTTGCTTATTGACTGTCCACGCCTCACATCCGTACAACAGCATTGATTCTATATAACATTCAAGAACTCTCTTTCTGATGTTAATTGATAACTATTTGTTTGTAAGAATGTTTGTCATCTTCTTGGATGCTGTTTTGGCTTGGCCGATTCTGCCGTCTACCTCTGATGTGCATCTGCCGTCTGATGAAATGATCATTCCAAGGTATTTGAATTTATCAACCTGACAGATGTATGCATACCCAAAAACAACAAGAAGTTACTGGTCATCGTGAAGAATCTCCTCTTTGCCAAAACTGACAGGTTAAACCAAAAACACTAAAAACGACTATGACGTCAGATACACACACCTACAGTACTCCTCGCACGCACACGCAAACATATACACCCTCAGTCACACACACACACATGAACATATACACAATCACACCTATGCACACACCCAAACACCCAGATACACATACACACACATCCACACACATCCACACACACACACACACACACACACACACACATACACAAACACACACACAAACACGCACACAACACACACGCACACAAACACAGAAGCATACACACATACACAAATACACAAACACGTACACACACTCGCATGCACATTAACAAACACATACAGTTACATACATACACACACATAAACACACCTACACAAACATACAACACAGACACAAATGCACTCGCTCAAAAACATTCATGCACACACAGACACACACACACACACACACACACACACACACACACACACACACACACACACACACACACACACACACACTCCTACAGATAAGATAAGGGATGTTTGCAGGGCTGCTCAAATATTCTCCAGGAACACACAGAATTCCAGGTTGCTATCTGCAGCATTCAGTCCTGCAATAGAACAAGTTACTTGTGTACACATGTGTCCATGTATGCGTGTGTATATTTGTGAAATGCACAGGATGAGAGGGATAGGAGTGGTCTGGGAAAGGGAGGGACTTTAAAAGAAGATAGAGGAGACACAGAGAGAGAGAGAGAGGGAGAGAGAGAGAGAGAGAGAAAGAGAGAGGAGAAAGGGAGAGAGAGATAGAGAGAGTGAGAGAGAGAGAGAGAAGAGAGAGACAGAGAGAGAAAGAGAGAGAGAGAGAGAGGAAAAAAGAATCAGACACAGAGACAGAGAGACAGAGACACAGACACAGAGAGAGAGAAAGGAAGAGACAGAGACAGAAGCAGAGAGAGAGGGAGAGGGAGACAGAGAGGGGGATGAAAGAAAAAGAGAGAAGGAGAGAGAGAGAGGGATGGATAGAGAGATGGAGAGAGGGAGGGAGAGAGGGAGGGAGAGGAGACAGAGAGAGAGTAAGGAAGAGACAGAGACAGAACACGCAAACATATACACCCTCAGTCACACACACACACATGAACATATACACAATCACACCTATGCACACACCCAAACATTTTTTGGAAGACCCAGTGCAAGTTTGAAACCTTTACAATCTATGCTCTGCAGTTTTTTTAGTAAGTGTTTCGGTGCACTGAAGAAGATTTCTTGAGCATAGGTTAATTTAGATCTAACAAGCGATTTACAAAGATGAACAAGTGTTGATGAATCTTGACCCCATGTCTGTTTGCGAACTATTTTTATGAAATTTAAATTTATCTTTAAGAGGCACTGATATTACTTTCTGCTGGATACCTTCTCATAGTTCTTTTAGTTATAATAATAAAGTTGACAGGGCTGCCAAACGGGGAGCTAATAACTCACCAGATTCAAACAATATCCAGCTTTCTCTCTCGTTGCACGAGAATTACACTTTAGTGGACAACTACGTATGGAAGCAGTTCCAATTAAAACAGAAAAAGTATGATAAATGTCACATGAACTTTGAAGTTAGCAAAATACTTAAGCAGCTTCATGCCAGCAGAACTATACAGTCCCTACATAAGTCAGGAAGTGATAGATCTGGCAGAAAAGAAAAGTCAAGCTCGAAAGCAGGGAGAGCGGGAAAAATACTCAGCACTGAAAAGGGAAATAAAAAGTAAAGTCAGAAGAGACAAAGCAAATTGGCTGGCACAAGAATGCAGTAAAATCAATGAACACAACGAAAACAGGAAGTCGAGGGAGCTCTTCAAACAAATAAAAAAAGTGAAAAAAACAAATTTCAAAGCAACAAACCAATGCATCAACAACAAGGATGGTCACACTCTGACTGAACCAGATGATGTCTTGGATAGGTGGAACGAATATGGCACATCACTTTTTGGCAAGCCTGACAGCCATGAAAATAATTTAGAGCCAAATTTGGAATTGATCCCTGGAGATACGGAACCTGAACCTCTGCTCAGCGAAGTTGAATCTGCCATTAAAGATCTAAAATGCAGAAAGTCTCCTGGTCTTGACAATATTCCTGGAGAGTTGTTGAAACACTCAGGTGATGGTGGACTCAAAGTAATGCATCACTTATGCTGCAAGATATGGAAGACTTGTCAGTGGCCTACAGACTGGAAGCTCCAGGAATTTGTCATGTTACATAAGAGTGGAAATGTCAAAGACTGCAACAATTATAGAACAATTGCACTGATCAGTCATGCCAGTAAAATACTGCTGATAATA
>JAPXFY010000796.1:45000-46970 GCA_030674185.1 Monoplex corrugatus
CTGTTGTCCTCTCTCTCTCTCTCTGTTCCTCTGTCTCTCTCTGTGTCTCTCCTCTGTCTCTCTTGTGTCCTTCTCTCCGTCTCCTTGTCCTCTTCTCTGTCTCTCTCTGTGTCCTTCTCTCTCTGTCTCTCTCTGTGTCCTTCTCTCTGTCTCTCTCTGTTCCTTCCTCTCGTCCTCTGTGTTCTCTTCTCTCTCTGTCTCTTGTCCTTCGTGTCCTTCTCTCCTGTCTCTCTGTGTGTCCTTCTCTCTCTGTCTCTCTGTGTCCTTCTCTCTCTGTCTCTCTCTGTGTCCTTTCTCTCTGTCTCTCTCTGTGTCCTTCTCTCTCTGTCTCTCTGTGTCCTTCTCTCTCTGTCTTCTCTGTGTCCTTCTCTCTCTGTCTCTCCTGTGTCCTTCTCTCTCTGTCTCTCTCTGTGTCCTTCTCTCTGTCTCTTCTCTGTGTCCTTCTCTCTCTGTCTCTCTCTGTTGTCCTTCTCTCTCTGTCTTCTCTGTGTCCTTCTCTCTCTGTCTCTCTCTGTGTCCTTCTCTCTCTGTCTCTCTCTGTGTCCTTCTCTCTCTTCTCTCTCTGTGTCCTTCTCTCTCTGTCTCTTGTGTGTCCTTCTCTCTCTGTCTCTCTGTGTCCTTCTCTCTCTGTCTCTCTCTGTGTCCTTCTCTCTCTGTCTCTCTCTGTGTCCTTCTCTCTCTGTCTCTCTGTGTCCTTCTCTCTCTGTCTCTCTGTGTCCTTCTCTCTCTGTCTCTCTGTGTCCTTCTCTCTCTGTCCTCTCTGTGTCCTTCTCTCTCTGTCTCTCTGTGTCCTCTCTCTCTGTCCTCTCTTGTCCTCTCTCTCTCTCTCTCTCTTGTCCTTCTCTCTCTCTCTCTGTCCTTCCTCTCGTCTCTCTCTGTCTCTCCTCTCTCTTGTCTCTCCTTGTCCTCTCTCTGTCTCTCTCTCTTCCTTCTGTCTCTCTCTCCTGTTCCTTCCTCTCTGTCTTCTCTCTGCCTCCTGTCCTCTTCTCTGTCTCTCTCTGTCCTTCTCTCTCTGTCTCTCTCTGTCTCTCTCTGTCTGTCTCTCTCTCTGTCTCTCTCTGTCTCTCGTGCTTCTCCTCGTCTCTCTCTGTCTCTCTCTGTCTCTCTCTGTCTCTCTCTGTCCTTCTCTCTCTGTCCTCGCTCTCTCTCTCCTGTCTCTCTCTCTGTCTCCTCTATCCTCTCTCTCTCTGTCTCCTCTGTCTCTCTCTGTCCTCTCTCCTCGTTCTCCTCTCTCTGTCTCCTCTTCTCTCTTCTCTCTCTCTCTCTCGCTTCTCTCCTCTCTGTCTCTCGTCTCTGTCGTCCCTATCACTACAATTCAATACATAGTTATTTATATACGCAAATCTCGATACAAGATCAATCTAAGCGCTAAAACAGACAAACGCATCAGCACGCAACACACGACGAGCACGACACACACACAACACGCACACAGCACACACACACACACACAACACACACACACACACACACACCACACACACACACACTCACCACACGCACACGCTAATAAATGGGGAGAAAGAATAAAAGCAATGGAAAATTATAGAGAGCATATTATATACAATTATATATTACAATGTGATTCCCCTCCGAGTGGAGACAGGCTGCAGAGGGATTGAGTGAGGTCAGGGTTTTATGCAGAGGAGAAAAGGTGAGTTTTGAGAGCGGACTTGAAAAGGGGACAAAAGTAGATTGCTGACGGACCCGAGAGAGGAAGTTTGTTCCAGGAAAGGGACCAGAAACAGAGAAGGCTTGTGGACCCTTTGGTATTGAGCTTTGTGCGTGGGAAAAACGAAAAAATCAGAGGAAACGGAGGGGAGAGCGGAGGGTTCTTTTAGGGAACATAGATTTCAAGTTTGGCTTTACAGGAAAACGGGGGCTGCGTTTTGAGGTTTTGTAGCACATTTGGTTTTTAGGTTTTTACTGTATGCGCTTTGTACAGGGAGCCCGTGAAGTTGTGCCAGGAG
>JAPXFY010000797.1:22500-46953 GCA_030674185.1 Monoplex corrugatus
ACGGGCCTAAATTACCTAAAATTGCTTCTGCATATATAGATATCTGATTTCCCTAGAGCCAAAAATGCACTTAATTCATGTACCCAATTATCAATCCTAAGACAAGTACGTAAGTTCGTAAGACTTTATCGAACACATACAGGTGAATGGACCAGTAACTTGAGCAAGGCAGAAAATGATACAATAGGAAGAAATGACAGAAAGCAAAGGAGGAAGAAAGAAACAGAGTGACAGAAAAGAGGAAATTTCTAGCACAGAATTTCCAGAAGGTGGGGATACTGTTTATACTGAAAGAGCCGCCGGCATCCCCACAGGAGTCACACACAATCATCCTGGCTTTACACAACACACAACATAAGTAAAACATGTTACCAAAGACATCAGTCTGCTGACACAACCATCCTGACCTTACAAACTTACACAACACACAACACACACCATGTTAGCAAGGACATTCCTGTAGTCACACACAACCATCCTGACCTTACAAACTTACACAACACACAACATGTACAACATGTTAGCAAGGACATTCCTGTAGTCACACACAACCATCCTGACCTTACAAACTTACACAACACACAACATGTACAACATGTTAGCAAGGACATTCCTGTAGTCACACACAACCATCCTGACCTTACAGACTTACACAACACACAACATGTACAACATGTTAGCAAGGACATTCCTGTAGTCACACACAACCATCCAGACCTTACAAACTTACACAACACACAACATGTACAACATGTTAGCAAGGACATTCCTGTAGTCACACACAGCCATCCTGACCTTACAAACTTACACAACACACAACATGTACAACATGTTAGCAAGGACATTCCTGTAGTCACACACAACCATCCTGACCTTACAAACTTACACAACACACAACATGTACAACATGTTAGCAAGGACATTCCTGTAGTCACACACAACCATCCTGACCTTACAAACTTACACAACACACAACATGTACAACATGTTAGCAAGGACATTCCTGTAGTCACACACAACCATCCTGACCTTACAAACTTACACAACACACAACACACACCATGTTTGCAAGGACATTCCTGTAGTCACACACAACCATCCTGACCTTACAGACTTACACAACACACATGTACAACATGTTAGCAAGGGCATTCCTGTAGTCACACACAACCATCCTGACCTTACAGACTTACACAACACACAACATGTACAACATGTTAGCAAGGACATTCCTGTAGTCACACACAACCATCCTGACCTTACAGACTTACACAACACACAACATGTAAAACATATTAGCAAGGACATAAGTATAATCACACACAACCATCCAGACCTTACAGACTTACACAACACACAACATGTAAAACATGTTAGCAAGGACATAAGTATAATCACACACAACCATAATAATAATAATAATAACAATTACAATATTTATATAGCGCAAAATCTTGATAAAATCAAATCTAAGCGCTGAAGCAGACACACACACAAGCACGCACGCACGCACGCACGCACGCACACACACGCATGCACACACACACACACACACGCATGGCTATAAATGGGGAGAAAGAATAAAAGCAATAAAAGCAAGAATAAAAGCAATGGAAAATTACAGACTTACACAACACACAACATGTAAAACATGTTAGCAAGGACATAAGTATATCACACACAACCATCCTGACCTTACACAACTCATGTACAACTAACTCAAACTAGTCTAGTGGAAAACAAACTTGAAATGTCGAGCATATTGTTCAGTGGGGAGATTATCATCATCATTATCGTTCAAAGCCAGCCGACACATACATAAATTACTTGGGTTACCGCGGACACTGCTACAGAAAAACTATCTAATCCTTTGACACCCGCATCCTATCCACCAGCTTCCTGCAGGATGGGGGGGGGGGGGTGAGGGAGTCAATTGGTTAAGCTTTTGCTTTGCCAGCATGGTTGGCAGTGCAGGATGCTGTAAGAAAGTGTGTGGGAGACAAAGGGTTAAACGAGACAAAGTGACTCAAATCAAAGGTAGTCTTTCAAGACTAATATTAATAAAGAGTTTAAGACACTTTTAAAGTTTAACAGTCGAATCATGTGACCAGTTACCAGAAACACAATTAAAGACTAACATGTAGATCTTCCCAAACCATACTGACCACTTGTCTGATTGTAAGTCAATCAATCAATGACCTGACTAGATAAAACCAGATATAAATTCACAATGCATTCTTTTGCTGACCTGATAACAAGGTAAAGTACAAGGGCCGATCCAAATCTTGTCACTTACTTCACAGAACAAAAAGGGAAAGCCTAACTTGTGTGAAATTTCCAGAGCTTTAACCTTTGACTCCCGCACCCTATCCACCAACTGCAAAACCTTAACCCTTTGACTCCCTCACCCTATCCACCATCTGCAAAAACTTGACCCTTTGACTCCCTCATCCTATCCGCCAGGTTCCTGCATGAAGCTGGTGGATAAGGTGAGGAAGTCAAAGGGTTAAGTTTTTGCTTTGCCAGCATGGTTGACAAAGATTGAAAGAAGGATGCTGGTGGGCAGGGTGCGGGAGTCAAAGGGTTAACAAATATTCTCCTCCCTTCTCTTTACAGAATTTCAGCTTCCCCTGCAAAGAGACAAATGCTTTTTGGTGTTCTGATTTAGATATGGTAGACATGTCCTGGATTCTTGAATTCTTCAAATATATATATGAAAACAACAGAGACAATAACTGATATATATCAAAAGATTCTTTTTCCCTCAGCACATGGTATGCAAATATCTAGACTGTAATGGGATTAGGCACAATGAATTCTGTCTTGCTGCTGAACTTATATAATATGTATGCACATTATGTATTTCTTATCTACACACAAGATTTTACGGATGTTAAAACTGAGTTAACTCTCTGCAGTCATTATGATTTTTACCAAAATGAGGGGAAAGAACCAACAAGAACAAGAACAAGAACAAAACAAACACTTTTTCAAAATAAAACATACTCTAACTTTACTGCCTTTTCAGCTTTCAAGTTACTTTCTATTTCTAGGAACAAGAAAGGTGAACTGCACCCAGTCACTGACCCATCTGTTCACACACACACACACACACACACACACACACACACACACACACACACACACACACACAACTGATCTTCTCTTATTATTATTATTATTATTAAGGGCATTTAGAGCGCCTAATCTTTCTGGAAAGCCCTAAGCGCTTACAAACTGTACAATACACATTACATCGAACATAGAAACATAGGCCTAATATAATTTTCATCATACATGGCGGACCTCTGTCACTCCATCCCACAAGCACATACACACCGTTAATAATATCAAATATTAGTACCTACTCTCTGGCACACACACACATATCCTCCTCCCACCCCGAGACATATCTATAGGCGCACAGCAATAACATACACAGAAGCACGCTAGCGCGCAGACAGCATAGCTCTTTTAGGTTAATAAATTTCAGAGAGGAAAGAGATGCGTTTTCAAGCCAGATTTAAATGACTGAAGACTTGTTTTGTGCCTCAGCGGGTAGGGAAGTGAATTCCATGAGGAAGGGGCTTGAAAAGAAAAGGATCGCTCACCATATGATTTTGTTCGAAAAGTTGGGATTCGAAATAAGCGGGTATCGGCTGAGGTACGAAGATGACGAGATGGAACGTATAGTTGAAGATATTCAGACAGGTAAGAGGGAATAGAATTGTCGAAGTATCTGAAGCACTGAACAGCAATTTTATGTTGGATCCTTTTCAACACAGGTAACCAATGCAAGTCTTGGAGAAGAGGAGAGACATGCTGAAATTTGGAAGACCGAAATACTAGCCGAGCGGCATGGTTCTGTACTTTCTGAAGTTTGTCAAGGAGCTGTTTTGGGGAACCAGACAGAAGGGAATTACAATAGTCAAGACGAGAAAGAACGAAAGCACAAACTAATATTTTAGTAGCTTCGAGAGTAAGGAGATGACGGATGGAACCTATTCTACGAAGTTCAAGGTAACAGACACGACAGATGTTTGAGACATGCTGTTTAGACATAGTGTTTAGATAAAGTTCACATGATATATTCTGAAAGATGCTCAGACCACAAAGAGAAAGAAGACAAAACAGTCATTTTACATCATTCAGCCAGCCGTATCATAGTATCTTTGTAAAGAACATATTCTGAGGGATGCTTAGATCACAAACAAAAAATAGAGAAAAGTCCTTTCCAGCAGCAAGATCTTCCCCTTCCTTTGAAAATGATGAATCAAATCTGCTAAATGTTCAACAAAGCTAGAGAAATTGGTGCCAACACACTGCTGTATTCAAGCACTGAGAACGATGAGTCAGCTTATCAATCAACTCATCAAATGTTTCAGAGTAACTATGATGCTGACTCAGCCTATTTGTTAATATTGTCGTTCAATGATCACTGACATTGTATGATTGATGCCTGTTGACTTCACTCACACCACAATCAAAATAAATCTTCAGCTGGTTCAAATTCAAGTGTTTTGAGCATCAATGTATGATTCTGTCCTCTCCCGACCCCAGGTTTATTACTGGTCTACCAACAAGTACATAAATTAGATATATTCAAAGTTATATTATTATTAACCTCTTCAATGCCACAGATGTATGTGTATATTATATTTACTATATATATATATATATATATATATATATATATATATATATATATATATATATATATATATATATATATATTACAATAATGTGTATCTCATTTGCCAAGGACATATGCACGTTCACGTCACATGAAGAATTTTCCTACCTCCATTTGTAAGCTGGGGAATCCCAATTCACACTAATCAGAAAGCTCTGTCCATCTACATGAATTGTGCATGAGGTCAGCAGCCAGTCACACTTTGCTATGGTCACTGCACTATAGTGTTTGAAACTACCCCCTCAGAGATGTTGACCTTTCCTCCACAGTGGCTGATGACGATGACGCTTCGACTGGGCCAAGTGCTGTGATGAAGACAGCATGCTGCCAAAGGTTTTGGCTATTTCATCACAGCACATATTGAGACATGCTTTAGGCAAACTCTCTCTGATCCACACTTCAGACTGGGTAACAGGGGAGGGGGTGAGAGATGACAAGATGGTAGTTTTATTTACAGCTTTCAGCTATATGGTGCCAGCACATTCAGTCAGAGAAACTTTCATATGTATAGTGTGTGTTACATGGCAAGCTCAAACACAAGTCTAATGCAACGCATGAATATCAAAATTGCTGTTTTCTGTGTTCTGTCAGTGTTTCTGTCATATGGGAGGAAATGAAAAGAAAGTGGTGGGTGTGGCAGTGAGAGAATGAGTAAGTTGTGTGTGTGTGTGTGTGTGTGTGTGTGTGTGTGTGTGTGTGTGTGTGTGTGTGTTGCTATTCAGTACTTTACATGCACATAGGGTTCAGATACATATCTCCAATACTTTTATATACATATTTTCTGAGAATAGTTTGTTTTTATATTAAATCCATAATGTATAATGTCAATTTTATGGCCCTTCTTCACTAACCAAAGTGTCAAATACAGTTAAAACTATTATAAATGGATATTCTTTTCATTTCCCTTTCAAGTTTCAGAAAAAAAGGGTTATGAATACATGCATTAGTTTGCATTCTAGAATTCTTTCTCAATTATTACCCTACCTGTGCAAAAATCACTTGGTAAATAGGCACACACACACACTAGCAAAACAATGCACCTGGCACTGAAGGGGTTAACCCCTTGATACCGCACCTTGTCCACCAGTATCTTGCATTGTCAACCATGCTAGCAAAGCAAAAACTTAACCATCTGATCCCTCATCCTAGCCACCAGCTTCCTGCAGGCAGGAAGCTGGTGGATAGGGTAAGGCAGTTAAAGTGTATAGGCTTTTGCAGTTGGTGGATAGAGTGCAGGAGTCAAAAGGATAATACTATTAATAGGCCCACAGGTAGGATCAAGGTCCATTTCCATTTCCATCCGTTGAGTGTCCACAATCATCACGTTGATTATTCGGACACTTTTACAAGGGGGGTACGCAACAACAACAACAAAACAAAACACACAAAAACTACTGGTGAAGTATTATACGAGCTCCCGACGTGAACACGCCCGGTCCACGCCTGAAAGAACCCCAAACCAGTCGAACCCTGAAGGCGTCTATTACTGTATTAGTCTAGCCATTACAACTTGTACAAGCTACTTTCGTCTTCCAAAATAGACGACGTTATCTTAGTTTTGCAGGCCTGCCTAATTTTCATTGCAAAATTAATCAGTACCTGTGTCGAAATTTCCGTTTGCCATCTGCGTGAGCCATGTCTGCACACAAAGACTTGTTTCCATCTGCAGTTCCAACACTGAACAAGGAAATATCGATTTCCTACAATCACTGACCGTCCATATTCCCGCCCCACTGTCACATGCTATCAAGTTTCTGCTCTTCAGGCGACCCCATGCCAAAAAAACAAAAACAATCTCGTCTGCAGCGTCGTGCACAACGATTGGTCGCGACGATCTTTCTTGCCTCTACCAAGTAACTTGGTAAGAGCAGGAGAAGGGACTTAATAAACTATTGTGATGCCCTGCGATTTATCTATTTTTTGAGAATTTTTTAACAACTTTGATGCTCATGAAATGATGCACGACAAAAGATTACTCAGATAAGTACGTTTCTTTTATTGAAAAGACAACATGATCAAAAAAAAAAAAAAAAAAAAAAGTGATCGCACCTTACTCAAGGGAAGTTACTCGCCATTTATCATTTTCATAACAATAATGGCGGCACATCAACACGATCATGATTGTGGTTGTCATACTGTGTCGTCTTCAGTTCATCAGACACTTGATGAGATGGAGTTTGAACGAGGGTTGTGGTCAGCAGCTCTTTCTGGTCTAATCGATGAAGTAGAGAAACGTCTACTGAAAGGCGACAATGTAAACGCAAAAGATAAATCTGGGTATACCGCACTGGTGAGTTGCCCCCATTTTTCCCATGACCCATCGAATGAAGATCAGTTTTACGATGTTATTTTTTCAAATGGGGTTACACGTGCTGTCATCTAGTTGGATAGAAGAAAGTGGTACAGTGGAAAGCTCCTGCATAGTGGAATGAGCATTGCTTCAGTCTTATTTCCATTCAATTGTAACCTATTCCTGTAGTGTATCACATAACTGAAAACACTCAGGCCGAGTGTAGAAACTAGAATACTCTTTTCAACAGCCTCAGAGCCTATATGTGTATGCGCGCGCGCGTGTGTGTGTATGTGTGTGCATGTTTGTGTAAGTGAAAAATGAAGAGAATGACAGCTCGGGAGACTACTACGTGTCAAACGGACAGACGGAAGAACTAATGAAAGTGTCCTGGAAGAACTTGATACCACCAGAAAACTACTAGCAACATCAACAAGAGAAGACTAAATAAAATACATTGGCCATGTGTCATGCAACAAGAACACAGACCTCATGGCAACCATCTTTCAAGGAAAATCAGTGGCAAAAAGGAAGAAAGGCAGACCTCCAGTCTCATACACCGAGAACATAACCAACATCAGTGGCCTAAATATTCAAGAAATTGGCCTCAAAAGTCAAGACAGAGTGGCCTGGAGGGAGATGGTAGCATCCAGATGTGTAGCGGCCAACACTAAACCTGGTCACACCGACAGGTGAGATCTGGATTTAAAACGAGAGGAAGACTAAGGAAAACCTGGATTGTTGGCACAGAAGAGAGACTGTTGCCACAGGGGATTTCTCCATTTCAGGCTTTCGAGCTCGTTGCTGGCTGTCAGTTGTTTCTCACACTGATACCCATGATAATACAAGCAGACAGATAAGAAGAGGAAGTGTCAGGTAAAATGATCAAGCAGAATAATTTCCTTCACTTGTAAGTTGTATAGATCTTTCTTCCATTCTTTTTCCAGCATTACGCCGCCCGCAACAATCATGCCGAAGTCTGTCGTCTTTTGTTGAGTCATGGGTCAGAGGTTAACGCTGTCACCAAGTCAGGCGGGTCCACGCCACTGCACCGCGCCGCCTACACTGGTAGCTCAAACGTTGTCAGGCTGTTGCTGCAGTATAAAGCTGACCCATTGGCTGTAGACTTTGATGGCATGACGCCACTACACAAGGTATTGTGGATG
The DNA here is from genome assembly GCA_030674185.1 of Monoplex corrugatus. NCBI lineage: Eukaryota > Metazoa > Mollusca > Gastropoda > Littorinimorpha > Ranellidae > Monoplex > Monoplex corrugatus. Next base: position 30,650 of record JAPXFY010000797.1, read on the forward strand.
GGTGTGCATATTGACGAGGGAAGGGGGGATGGGCTGGCTGTGGAGAGAAGATGGTGTGAATGGGTGGGTGGATGGGGGCTACTTATTCTAAACAAGGACAGGCAGGCATTGTTGAGGTTGTTACTTTACTTTACTTTTACTGTTTCCTTCCGCTTGTACCAGTGGGCGTCGTGGGGAGATACAGCCGTCTGTCAGCAGCAAGGCGGGTGGCCTGGAGAAGGGACATCTCGTGAGCTCTGAGGGTGTCTGCCACGGAGTCGCTCCATCATCGTCTTGGTCTTCCTCTGGCTCTCCAGCCAGAGTATCTGGTGTTGTATGCCCGAAGAGCTGAATGGTTTAGGGGCATACGTGTGAGGTGTCCGAACCACTTGATCCTCATATGTTCGATGTGTTGTACAGCAACCGCGGTAACCGACTACAGTCCGTATTTTATCGATTCAAAACACTGAATACCGACTGTGATTTAACCTGTCCTTACACAAAACCGAAAAAAAAGTCATTGTACCAGTTGCTTCATTGACCTTTCTTCTCCCGGCCTAGTCCCATGTTCCGCATAGTGACATGAATCCACAGACATCTAAGATATCTTAGATGTCTGTGCATGAATCACTCAACCAGTTTCCGGTAGTCTACCAGTTTGTTCCCCTCCTTCTCCCTTTCTATTAGCGCGGCTAGTGCCTATCCCATCCCATCCTCCCCCCTTTCCCCAGCCTCCCTCCTTCCCGTAGGTCTAGTCCCCTTTCCTCTCGCAGTAATCTGAACGGCATCTGGTCGGTCTCGCCCAACCTTTCTTTCAGGGCCTGCATGACAAAAACCATAGCCTGGGACTGCTGCGCTGTTATAGGTAGGGCAATTAAAATTGATAGAACAAGCCTACTGATTTTTTTTTGTCTGTACCGGTTGCATTTTTGACATGTTATAATTGCCGTAGCTAGTACCGGCTGGGAAAAAATCTAGCGCGATCGCTGGTTATAGGATTGGTGTTGCTCCTACCATGTCTCATATCACCTCATTTCTGATCTTGTCCCGCCTTGTCTTGTTTACTGCTTTCCTCAGGCATTTCATTTCACAGGTGACCAGTTTGCTCTCGAGGACTTTAGTTAGGGACCATGTCTGGCACTGGTATATCAGAGTTGGTAGAAAAATGGCGTTGATGAGTTTCGCCTTAGTGCTGGTGGGAATGCTGGGGTGTTTCAGGAGAGGGGCAAGTTGGTAGCTGACTGCGTTGGCTTTCTGGCATCTGGTCTCGATTTCTCTGTCTAGTTTGCCATTTTCAGTGAAGATGCTGCCCAGGTATTTAAATTCACTGGCTTGCTTCAACTGGGTTCCGTTGATTTTGATATCCAGTTTGTTTGGTCTCTTACTGACAGTCATGACCTCGGTCTTGCTGACGCTGATCTTCATGTTGTTGGTTCAACCTTAACCTCAACCAGCAACATAAGGTTGAGGTTGTTAATCCTTATAAAATGCAGTGTATGAAGTTTGTGATTCAGCTGGGAATCTTGCTCAAGAAAAAAATCTTTGTGCCCATGCTTCAAGTTCACTTAGTCATGAATGGTCACCCCGACTATGTAGGGCTGAAGAAGGCAAAGCAGAGTGGGTGAGGTGATCAGTACTTCTCTTATAATGCTGGCTTCAACAGAAGTTGAGGTTTCTGCGATCTCTGCTAAAATCTCAGGATTCTGAGATATGGGGCAACATTTAACCATATTTTAAAAAAAAAAATTTTTTTAATGTGTTCTGTTGGGATGACAAGGGCTCTTTCATATATAAATAAAAAGTAGCCTACATTTCCTCACCTTCTGGAAATTCTGTGCTAGAAATTTCCTCTTTTCTGTCACTTTTCTTTGCTTCTGCCTTGTTCCTTTGCTTTCTGTCATTTTCTGCCTTGCTGATCCATTCATCTGTATGTGTTTGATAAAGCCTTACAATGTTACATGCTTTCTCTTCATATTGATAATTGGATAATTGTATTATGTGCAATTTTGGCTCTAAGGAAATGTGTGCAGAAGCAATTTAAGGACATTTAGCCTTTTTTAGGCCCATTTTTATAAGTATGTTTTACTTATAGTATCCTCAGGTATGCTTTATTGTAAATCCTCTGGTGATAAACTGGATGGAGTGGTCAGTACCAAGGGCATATCATTAGATTATGTGTGCAATTACATTGGTGTGTGTGCTTAATTTTCTTTTCCCATTTTTTTTTTTCCAGTGGGAATATGGTGTACTTTTTGAGATAATTATAGCCCTGATATGGCTCTGTGCGGTTGGCTGGGCTTAAAGTTTAAGCAACAATAACAATTAAAGTAACAATAAGAATAATCTTAAATGTACTTTGATTGGAATTTGGTTTTGTTCAGTTGTGTGTGAATTTTCTGTTCTTTTGATTTTTGTTGCATTTAATCTGATTGAAGAAAAGTGTACTCTTTTCTTGTCACAGTGCAATTATTTATGAAGAAAAGTGTATTGTTCTATAAAGTGTTTTTGTCACAATGAAATTACTTACTTTGATTTACGGCAAAGGAAGAATGGTATAAACATAGGATTTATTTTTATGAGTGGTTGTTGTTTTTCTTCCCTCTGCTGTTTTGTTTGTTTTTAAATCAAATTATACTTGTTTGGGGAAGTTCAGAAGGTTATCTTTCTCTAACTTCTTGGTATTAATTTTCAACAAGACAGAAATAGTCATCAGCAAAGTTAAAAGTAGCATCAATTGCATCACAGATTTAAAACAGATGCAGGTCATCCATATTATATGCTTGAAGTTGAATTGTTATTGATAGCAATGAAGAAAATGAATACGACATAAGTAGGCAAGTCATAGCGGAAACAGGCGTACTGTGTGTTGTGAAAAGGTATCAAACCACTGTAACAGTTACCTGAAACTAGTGATAGAGAAGGCTGCCAATAATTTTCTCTAAAACTGCACAAGTTCCACACCAGTTTTATTTTGTACTCTTCTGTGTGATACTTTGTTGTAAAATATCTTCTAAAAGAAATGTTATGTTTTAAAATATCTTCTTAAAGAAATGTTATGTTTTAAAATATCTTCTAAAAGAAATGTTATGTTTTAAAATATCTTCTAAAAGAAATGTTATGTTTTAAAATATCTTCTAAAAGAAATGTTATGTTGTAAAATATCTTCTAAAAGAAATGTTATGTTTTAAAATATCTTCTAAAAGAAATGTTATGTTTTAAAATATCTTCTTAAAGAAATGTTATGTTTTAAAATATCTTCTAAAAGAAATGTTTTGTTTTAAAATATCTTCTAAAAGAAATGTTATGTTTTAAAATATCTTCTAAAAGAAATGTTATGTTTTAAAATATCTTCTTAAAGAAATGTTATGTTTTAAAATATCTTCTAAAAGAAATGTTTTGTTTTAAAATATCTTCTAAAAGAAATGTTATGTTTTAAAATATCTTCTAAAAGAAATGTTATGTTGTAAAATATCTTCTAAAAGAAATGTTATGTTTTAAAATATCTTCTAAAAGAAATGTTATGTTTTAAAATATCTTCTAAAAGAAATGTTATGTTGTAAAATATCTTCTAAAAGAAATGTTATGTTTTAAAATATCTTCTAAAAGAAATGTTATGTTTTAAAATATCTTCTAAAAGAAATGTTTTGTTTTAAAATATCTTCTAAAAGAAATGTTGTTATGTTGTAAAATATCTTCTAAAAGAAATGTTATGTTTAAATTTAAAATATCTTCTAAAAGAAATGTTATGTTTTAAAATATCTTCTAAAAGAAATGTTATGTTTTAAAATATCTTCTAAAAGAAATGTTATGTTTTAAAATATCTTCTAAAAGAAATGTTATGTTTTAAAATATCTTCTAAAAGAAATGTTATGTTTTAAAATATCTTCTAAAAGAAATGTTATGTTTTAAAATATCTTCTAAAAGAAATGTTATGTTTTAAAATATCTTCTAAAAGAAATGTTATTGTTTTAAAATATCTTCTAAAAGAAATGTTATGTTTTAAAATATCTTCTAAAAGAAATCTTATGTTTTAAAATATCTTCTAAAAGAAATGTTTTGTTTTAAAATATCTTCTAAAAGAAATGTTTTGTTTTAAAATGTCTTCTAAAAGAAATGTTTATGTTTTAAAATATCTTCTAAAAGAAATGTTTATGTTTTAAAATATCTTCTAAAAGAAATGTTGTTTTTAAAATATCTTCTAAAAGAAATGTTGTTATTAATATTTTTAAAATTATTACTTCTAAAAGAAATGTTATATTTTAAAATATCTTCTTAAAGAAATGTTTGTTATTTTTAAAATTTTTTTTCTTAAAGAAATGTTTTATTTTTAAAATATCTTCTAAAAGAAATGTTATGTTTTAAATTATCTTCTAAAAGAAATGTTATGTTTTAAAATATCTTCTAAAAGAAATGTTATGTTTTAAAATATCTTCTAAAAGAAATGTTATGTTTTAAAATATCTTCTAAAAGAAATGTTATGTTTTAAAATATCTTCTAAAAGAAATGTTATGTTTTAAAATATCTTCTAAAAGAAATGTTATGTTTTAAAATATCTTCTAAAAGAAATGTTATGTTTTAAAATATCTTCTAAAAGAAATGTTTATGTTTTAAAATATCTTCTAAAAGAAATGTTTTGTTTTAAAATATCTTCTAAAAGAAATGTTTATGTTTTAAAATATCTTCTAAAGAAATGTTTTGTTTTAAAATATCTTCTAAAAGAAATTTTTGTTTTAAAATATCTTCTAAAAGAAATGTTTTGTTTTAAAATATCTTCTAGAAGAAATGTTGTTAGTTTTAAAATATCTTCTAAAAGAAATTTATGTTTTAAAATATCTTCTAAAAGAAATGTTTTGTTTTAAAATATCTTCTAAAAGAAATTTTTGTTTTAAAATATCTTCTAGAAGAAATGTTGTTATGTTTTAAAATATTTTGTCTAAGAAATGTTGTTATGTATAAAATGTATCTCCTAATAAGAAATATTATGTTTATAAAATTCAAAAGTAAATGTGTGTTATGTTTTTAAAATATCTTCTAAAAGAAATGTTGTTCAGTATAAAAAAAATTGTCAAGTTCCCATTTTTCACATGAATAATATGTAGACACAGAGCGTTTACAGAATCAAGTATTAAATTTGTTGCAGGTGTTTTTATCAATGCCAAACAAATTATGTTTTCCAGGGTTAATTAATGACTGACAGTGATACATATGTAGACTTCAACGTTTTGCACAAGTGATACACTATGTAGACATCAACGTTTTGCACAAGTGATAACATGTAGACTTCAACATTTTGCACAGGTGATACATATGTAGACTTCAACATTTTGCACAGGTGATACATATGTAGACTTCAACATTTTGCACAGGTGATACATATGTAGACTTCAACATTTTGCACAAGTGATACATATGTAGACTTCAACATTTTGCACAGGTGATACATATGTAGACTTCAACATTTTGCACAGGTGATACATATGTAGACTTCAACATTTTGCACAGGTGATACATATGTAGACTTCAACATTTTGCACAGGTGATACATATGTAGACATCAACATTTTGCACAGGTGATACATATGTAGACTTCAACATTTTGCACAGGTGATACATATGTAGACTTCAACATTTTGCACAGGTGATACATATGTAGACTTCAACATTTTGCACAGGTGATACACATGTAGACATCAACATTTTGCACAGGTGATACATATGTAGACATCAACATTTTGCACAGGTGATACACATGTAGACATCAACATTTTGCACAGGTGATAGTCTGATACATATGTAGACTTCAACATTTTGCACAGGTGATAGTCTGATACATATGTAGACTTCAACATTTTGCACAGGTGATACATATGTAGACATCAACATTTTGCACAGGTGATACATATGTAGACATCAACATTTTGCACAGGTGATACATATGTAGACATCAACATTTTGCACAGGTGATAGTCTGATACATATGTAGACTTCAACATTTTGCACAGGTGATACATATGTAGACATCAACATTTTGCACAGGTGATACATATGTAGACATCAACATTTTGCACAGGTGATAGTCTGATACATATGTAGACTTCAACATTTTGCACAAGTGATACACATGTAGACATCAACATTTTGCACAAGTGATACATATGTAGACATCAACATTTTGCACAGGTGATAGTCTGATACATATGTAGACTTCAACATTTTGCACAAGTGATACACATGTAGACATCAACATTTTGCACAGGTGATAGTCTGATACATATGTAGACTTCAACATTTTGCACAAGTGATACATATGTAGACTTCAACATTTTGCACAGGTGATAGTCTGATACATATGTAGACTTCAACATTTTGCACAGGTGATAGTCTGATACATATGTAGACATCAACATTTTGCACAGGTGATAGTCTGATACATATGTAGACATCAACATTTTGCACAGGTGATAGTCTGATACATATGTAGACATCAACATTTTGCACAAGTGATACATATGTAGACTTCAACATTTTGCACAAGTGATACACATGTAGACATCAACATTTTGCACAAGTGATACACATGTAGACATCAACATTTTGCACAAGTGATACACATGTAGACATCAACATTTTGCACAAGTGATACACATGTAGACATCAACATTTTGCACAGGTGATACACATGTAGACATCAACATTTTGCACAGGTGATACATATGTAGACTTCAACATTTTGCACAGGTGATAGTCTGATACATATGTAGACTTCAACATTTTGCACAGGTGATAGTCTGATACATATGTAGACTTCAACATTTTGCACAGGTGATAGTCTGATACATATGTAGACTTCAACATTTTGCACAAGTGATACATATGTAGACTTCAACATTTTGCACAGGTGATAGTCTGATACACATGTAGACATCAACATTTTGCACAAGTGATACATATGTAGACTTCAACATTTTGCACAGGTGATAGTCTGATACATATGTAGACTTCAACATTTTGCACAAGTGATACATATGTAGACATCAACATTTTGCACAAGTGATACACATGTAGACATCAACATTTTGCACAGGTGATACACATGTAGACATCAACATTTTGCACAAGTGATACATATGTAGACTTCAACATTTTGCACAGGTGATACACATGTAGACTTCAACATTTTGCACAAGTGATACACATGTAGATTTTGATTGATGCACATGTAAACTGTAACATTTTGCACAAGTAATACACATGTAAACTGTAACATTTTGCACAAGTAATACACATGTAAACTGTAACATTTTGCACAAGTAATACACATGTAAACTGTAACATTTTACACAAGTAATACACATGTAAACTGTAACATTTTGCACAAGTAATACACATGTAAACTGTAACATTTTGCACAAGTAATACACATATAGACTGTAACATTTCCTGTATCCTTTCACCAAATCTTTTGACTTGCAAACGCTTCTAAAATTAACTGCTGTCATTCATCGGGAAAGTTCAGAGTTTCTTCAAGAGGGAGTTCATTGTGCTCAGACAATTCCATAGGCGCTTCACCCAATCTGCCATGTTATCTGGCAGACCTTTCGATCCTGGGCAAACCCCAGTGCGCTTGCAAAGTGTTGAAATGGAAAGGGGGTTGGGGGGAAAACAGGACTTATGAAACACCAAGCTGACACCACTGGAATGATTTAAGCGTTAAAATGGGCAGCGGACAGGTCAGTTTTAATTTGGGGGGGGGGGGGGGGGGGGGGCTGGGATTGAACTCGAGACATCAGATCTTCTGCCCATGGTTCCATTACAAGAGCCAGCAAACCCGCAGGGTAAACAGCAACTGGACGACATGGTGGATGAATCCACAACCTCCTGCTTGGCACACTTACCCACCTGAGCTAACAGGCCAGCTATAAAAGTTTGATTGCCTACACTGAAGACTTGTTCTTTGGCTGTCTAAGTGGTGAGAATGCCAGCAGAGAACTCCAGCAAAGGGACAGTAGTCTTCTTGCAGTGCTATGACAGTATTACTTCCCTTGTACCACTTTTAGGAATTAGACATTGGTTCCACCATGTTCATTATTTTAATTTAGTTAAAATTTTCTTCAGAATAAAATGTTTTTTTTGTTGTTGTTTTTTTTACTCTGCAGAAATTTTTCGTTTTTGCTGTTACAGTTTGTGTCTGCGTTTGTGTGGTTTTAATTATGATACTGCTTTTAATTGATATCTTTATATAAAGTTATGTTTATTACAATATCAGCTTAAAATTAAATGTGAAAAATGAATTAGTTATTCATCAGTTGTAATGTATGAGTCACAATTTTGATACCGTAGGCATTAAGGTTAACCAAGATGTTACACAACAGACCTGAAATAGCCATGGGAAATAGCCTTTAAGTTGACAGAATCAGAGATTTTCACACAAAGAGAATTGAACAGTTTTATAATTACTATCTCTGTACTTTTTTAGTCTTGTCTGTAAGCGTTAAGTGGGAAAGGAAACCTTTGAATTGTTTCAAAAAAATGTTTCCATATGATGTCAGATAGAGTTTGACAAATAGACTTGTACAAGAAATTGCCGTAAATGTGCATGTGCGTTGTACTCTCGGGTTTTGGTCATTGTAAATGAATGCTTTGATGAATGATGAGAGTGTGCACTTTGATGTTTATTTTTATATCAAGATTTGGTTTTTTATAAGTGTTGTTCTTATTATCATCATCCATCATCATCATCATCATTATCGTTATCATCATCATCATTATTATTTGTTTTTTTGTCCTGTATTCAGGCTGCAGAACAGGGCCATGCAGACACGGCCAGAATTCTGCTGGCAGCAGCACCAGGAGGTGTGAAGATGACAGACACCAAGGGCAGAGTGCCAGCTGACTTAGCGCGGTCTGCAGACTTGAAAACCGTGTTGTTGTCTTCTTGACGTTGGGGAGATGATATGAAGACATATGTATTATAGGCTACATGTGTATGTACATTTATAGATGCCAGTGTGTGGGTGAGTGAATGTCATTGTATGTGTGTGTGTGTTCCGCTGTGTGTGTGTGTTTTGTGTGTGTGTGTGTGTGTGATATGTGTGTATGTGTATGTATGTATGCATGCATGTGTGTGTACGCATGTGCATGCATGCATGCCTCTGTATGTGTGTGTCTCTCTGTGTGTGTGTGTGTGTGTGTGTGTAGTTTCTAAAACTTGTAACAAATCAAAAAGACAGATTTCCCTAGTCGGTTATAAAGGACACGTAAAATTGTTGAAATGTGGAAGATTTTCCTTCAGATTAGTGTGTATGTGTGTTTCGCATGTGTGTGTGTGTGTGTGTGTGTATGTGCGTGCGTGCATGCGTGTGTTGTGTGTGTGTGTGTGTGTGTGTGTGTTTGAGGAAGTGAGAGAGGAAGTGAGAGAGGAAATAAAGAAGAAAATGCATTTGAGATCTCTGCATTGTTGAAAATATTTTGTCCACCAGACTCATTGTGTGTATGTGTTTATGTATGTGTATATATGTGTGTGTATGTTGTGTGTTCATATGTATGTGTGTGTGTATACGTGTGATGTGGGGTGTGTGTGGGATGTGTGTGTGTGTGTGTGTGTGTGTGTGTGTGTAGACAGTACAACTGATCTCACCCTAACAATTCAGAAAGAGATTCATGGAGAAACGGGTAAGAAATCCATGCTGTGGGGAGGGGGTGGGGGGAGTTGATATGTTTTTGGGTCACCAGGGCCCATATTACAGGCCACTAAATCTAAAGCCATAGTATGCGGGCTGTGTAAAGAAATCTGAATACATTTTACCTGTGAACTAAATCTAAAGTTGTAGTACACCTGCTGTTAACCCTTTGACACCTGCACCCTATCCACCAACAGCAAAAACTTAACCCTTTGACTCCCACACCCTATCCACCAGCTTCTTGCAGCAGCAAAAACTTAACCCTTCGACTCCCTCATCCTATCCACCAGCTTCCTGCAGGAAGCTGGTGGATAGGGTGAGGGAGTCAAAGGGTTCAGTTTTTGCTTTGCTAGTATGGTTGACAATACCGGATGCTGGGGGACAGGGTGCAGGAGTCAAAGGGTTAAAGAAATCTGAATACATTTAACCAATGAACTAAATCTAAAGCCCAAGTATGCTGACTGTTTAAAGAATTCTTACTACATCTTACCTGTGAACTCGGTCTAAAGAAAACCTGGTCATGAAAAGCTCTGAAATTCATACCAGTATGGTTTAACCTTTTGGGTCACTGTGACAGTGATGCCTACTGTCTTGGAATATTTGTATTATTTTAGTCTGGAAAAAAGTCAGAATAGGACGTTGCACTGGAAATCCAATTTTCTGTGATCTCTCCCAGAAAACAGTAACATCTCATGCAGTGGTGATTATTTGTGAGTACCTATAACTACAGGCGTAGTCCTATACCAACAATGACCTAAGATACGAAAGGAAAACTGTTCATTTCAGTGTATAACGTCTTCTGTACAGTTGTTCTGTTTATTTATATTTGTGTAGGCCTACATAGTGTATAAAGATAAGAAGACACTTAACCCATTGACTCCCACACCCTGTCCACCAGCATCCTTCATTGTCAACCATGCTACGAAAGCAAAAACTTTTGAGTTAATGTTTGATACGTGCGTGTCGCCTAGCACTATGCACCTAAAAATAACTGTTTAGGTCTGTGACACTTTCTGGGGCCGCAATAGGGCTGCAGGCAAATCACGTTCAATTTCAGCTTAACCAGACTATAACTATAGTCACGTAGGAATTATCTCCCATGTTGTGAAACTTCTCAAATCTAACACAGTTTGTGCTACCCATTCAGCTAGAATAGGAGCAGATACAAAGCACAAAAACTGTAAGCTCAGAACACTGAGGAGTGTTCTGAGCTTACAGTTTTTGTGCTTTATATCTGCTTCTATGCTAGTGCAGCGCAAACTATGTTAGATTTGAGAAGTTTCACAGCATGGGAGATAATTCCTACGCTGCAGCGCAAACTATGTTAGATTTGAGAAGTTTCACAGCATGGGAGATAATTCCTACGTGACTCTCAAGAGTTAAGTCCTTTGGTTGATATTATAAAAATTCTCCCTGCTTCCCTCTTATTTCTTTGGTATTATAACTATAGTGCCAAGCCATATGTGTGTGTGAATATCCATGGAACCCTTACAGTGCCCCACCCTGCAATCTCATGAGCATAGTATAGTGCGCACGCAGGGATGAAAATCTGTGAACTAGCCCATCTCACCCGATCCATCAGAAGGGCCTTTAACTCTTTGACGATGGGCTACTTCGATCATAGTAACAGACGGTCTAGGGTATATAACTCCCTCTACTTTTGTTATGCTTATGATTTAGACACAAGTACATGTAGATCACTCATAAGGAAGATTAGGAAAAGACAAGCAACATTTATAGGCCATTTTATGAGGAAGGGGGATTTGGAGCACCTGGTCACAACAGGGAAGCCGGAGGGAAAGAGAGCACCAGGTAGACCCAGGGAGAGAATGCTGGACGGACTTGCAGAATGGCTGGGGATGAGGAGGGTGGGGGGAGATGCTGGGGGCAACGAGAGACAGAGACAGTTGGAAGTCCATGGTCACCAACGCCATGCGGCAGGGCATCTGATGATGATGATGATGAATGATTTAGTAGTTGGCAGTTGCTTCCCTTGTGGGGGGAACTTCCGTTGAATGCTTCAGCTACGTTTTGCCGGTTTCTTTGTCTAAAATCGAGGGGATAAGTTCACTTACACCCGGTTCTCAGTGATTTCACTGTGGCAGCCCTAGGCCAGCAGGACAGCTCAGCTGTGGCAAGTGCAGTCACAATAGAGTTAAGCCAGGCCGCTAAGAACAAAGGGCAAAACTGTACAACGTGCTCTGGAGACAGCGGCCAGGCTGGAAAAGGGGGATAAATAGTGACAACATCCACTGACCCATCAGCCAGAAATCCGTCAGTACACTTGTAAACGCATTGTTGCATAGCTGACCTTGACCTTTCATTGCGTTCAACAAAGCTTGTAAGAAAGTTGTTTGTTTCCATCATACATTCGCTCCATACAAAAAACAAACAAAAAACAACGAAAAACAACAACAAAACTTTCCCTAAAAGCATATGTATAAAAGATTTTTTCATTTAGTCCAGAGGCGTGTGTGTGTACGTGTGTGTGTACGTGTGTGTGTACGTGTGTGTGTACGTGTGAGTGTGTGTGTGTGTGTGTGTGTGTGTGCTCATTAGCTGAGTTGTTTGATTACCGTGTCCACCCCCCTCCCCAAGACACTGACAGGATATAAGGCTTATGTGCAGGTATTGAGCTTTACGCCATGATCATTTTGCTCTGATCCATCACGTGACTTCTGTGGCGATCACTACTCATGGAAATTACTCCCAGCGCGGAGACACAGTCTGGAGAAACTGAAACACAACATGGGCTACCGACACAAACGAACAGTACACGAAAGGTTCTCCCGTTACCATCAATGTCATTGAGACGTGAGAAGGTCAAGACCATATAGGGCTCCCACTTTTCCGAAAACCGAGAGTGAGAATCCGCGAAAAATATTTTGTTTCCGCGAAAAAAAAAAAACTATAAAAAACTATACATTAAGCTCAGATATGTGTCAGATTGCGCCATTTTAAACGTAAATTTTCAAATTTTTCCAGGTGGGCAAGTCCCCCCCCCCCCTGATTTTCAGGGATTTTTACTTTTCCTCAGTGGGAGCCCTGACCATAATAGTACTCTTGGGTTGAATTTTTTGTAGTGTTAATAATAATTAATAATTACAATATTTATATAGCGCAAAATGTTGATAAAATCAAATCTAAGCGCTGAAGCAGACACACACGCAAGCACGCACGCACGCACGCACACACACGCACGCACGCACGCACACACACACACACACACACACACACACACACACACACACACACACACGCATGGCTATAAATGGGGAGAAAGAATAAAAGCAAGAATAAAAGCAATGGAAAATTATAGAGAGCATAGCATATACAATTATATATTATAACCATGTGATTCCCCTCCGAGCGGAGACAGGCTGCAGAGGGGGGGGGGGGGGGGGGGGGTTTGAGTGAGGTTAGGATTTTATGCGGAGGAGAAAAGGTGAGTTTTGAGAGCGGACTTGAAGGAGACAAAAGTAGGTTGCTGACGGACTGAGAGAGGAAGTTTGTTCCAGGAGAGTGGACCAGAAACAGAGAAGGCTCGTGGACCATAGGTATTGAGCTTAGTGCGTGGAAAGCGAAAAGTCAGAGGATCGGAGGCAAAGCGGAGGGTACGTGATGGAACATAGATCTCAAGTAGGCTTGACAGGTAATCGGGGGCTGCATTATTGAGGCTTTTGTAGCACATGGTGTCTAGTTTGTACTGTATGCGCTTTGATACAGGGAGCCAGTGAAGTTGTGCCAGGAGAGGAGATATGTGGTCAGCTTTTTTCTTTTTGAGTACAAGGCGTACAGCATTGTTTTGAATGCGCTGTAGGATGTGAATGGTGGAGGCAGGAAGACCAGACAGTAGTGAATTGCAATAGTCAATGCGAGACATTATGAAGGAGAGAACGAGTTTTGCAGTTGTTTCCACAGAGAGATACTTCCTGATCAGCCTTATACGATGGAGATGATAGTAGCAGGATCTGGCAGTTTGAGAAACAAAGTTGTTCATGGAGAGGGTAGAGTCAATGCAGACACCAAGGTTTTTAGCTGAATCAGAAATTGGGACTGATGTGTTACATAATGGGAGAGAAAGAGGAGGCAGCTGAGAAAGTTTCTGACGGGTGCCAATGAGGATAGCTTCTGTCTTGTCGTCATTAAGCTGAAGTTAGTGTTTTGGATGGGAGGGGGAGGGAGGGAGGGGGGTTCCAACTACTCACCCTCTCTGCTTTATCTTCTCATACACTGGACTGGGTTAGGTAAGTTTACCCATTTACAGGTGCCGGGGTAGTCTGAATGGACAGGAATATGATGAAAAAAGCAACAGCAAGTGCCGCCACTGGAAGACACTGTACAAACTACCGTGCTGAGACAGAAGCACTCATGCAGGCGGCCTCCATCATTCAGGCTACAGAATGTGACTGCAGACAAGTTGTCTTCTTGTCTGATGCCCTCTCCGTGCTGCAGGCATGCCAGAATAACACGCTCCCCCTCCTGTCTAGAGCTCTGCACCAGGTTGCCACAACCAGAAGAGCAGTTCTGCAGTGGATCCCAGCCCACTGCCAAGTCTCCGGGAATGAGCGAGCTGATATCCTTGCTAAGGAGGGAGCCAGAGAAGAACAACCTAACAACAGCGTCAGCTACAGTGAGAAGAGGAGCATCATCAGGGCGCTTTCCATGCCGAGACGACACAGGGATGACTACCACCTGTTGTCTAGAGAGCAGCAAGTTGCCCTTGTGAGGTTGCGCACTGGTCACAATAGGCTGAACAGCCACATGTACCGCAAACTGAAGCTGGCACCCTCCCCAACCTGTCCCTGCGGTCAAGAAGACCAAACCACGGAGCATATACTCCAAAGATGTCCCCTTCACCAGGTGGCAAGACAGGACGTGTGGCCGACAGACACTCCGCTGACAACCAAACTCCATGGCTGCAGACAGGAGCTGGAAAAGATGGCTGCATTCATCGCCCGGACTCAGTTGATTGTGTAGCAGCGTACGCCAAGAAGAAGAAGAAGATGATGAAAAAAGCATCCCCCACACTTTTCAACATCATCATGGAAGGCATCATGACTGAGGCACTTGACGATCATGTCGACACAGTCTGCACTGGCAAACTAACCATCACAAGACTTGCAGATGACACTGATGGCTCAGCGGGAACAACTCGCTTGTTTAAAGACTGCATGAAACACCAGAAGCGTGGACAGTCAACACGCAAAGTCACAACAAGATTGAGGCAACTGAAATATGTTTTCTAAGAAGATTCCTTTTCTCACACTGGACAGAGCAGCAGGGAAGTTTCAGTCTTTCTCTCCTAATTTTTGTGTCTGGTGTTTGCTTGTTTGTAATCTTACGCTTGACAAAGGCCAGTTGGCCGAAAATTTGCACCTGTCTTGTCTTGCATTAATTAAATACGCGTTCTTAATCTTTGTGTGTGTGTGTGTGTGTGTGTGTGTGTGTGTGTGTGTGTGTGTGTGTGTGTGTGTGTGTGTGTGTGTGTGTGTGTGTGTGTGTGTGTGTGTGTGTGTGTGTGTGTGTGTTTTCTGGTTCCTGTTTGCTTGAACGCGGGCAGTCACACTTGTTTTAGATTTCTAAGAAGAATGTTAAGAGTTCCATGGACAGCAAAGAAAACAAACGAGACAGTCTTGGAGGAGACAGACACAAAAAGAACATCACTGAAGAAGATTAGGAAAAGAAAGCAACATTAAAAGGACATTTTATGAGTTAAAAGAAATGAAAGCACCTAGTCACAACAGGAGAGCTGGAGAGAAAAAGAGCACCATGTAGACCCAGGGAGAAAATATTAGATGGGCTTGCGGAGTGGTTGAAGACAGAGAGTGAAAGATGTACCTGCAGCGACAAGGGATAGATTCGTATGAAGGGCCATGATGACCAATGTCATGCAGCAGAGCACATGATGACGACGAAGACGATGATGATGATGATGACGATGATGATGATGATGATGATGATGATGATGATGAAACATCAACAAGATATGGCAGGCATGGAATCATGGCCGAGAAGACCAAAGTGATGGCCAGCCACTTCACCACCGTCACCACTGATAACACTGTCCATGGACTGAAACTTGATTCTGTCATTGATGCCCTGGGGCTGTGACTCAAGCTGAGAGACGAGAGGGGTCCTTACTGCTAAGTCAACACCTACCTTCCTGTCAGCTGTGTGACCTGACCAGTATATAGTATATCCTGATCCAACCTCGCTTAACTGACCCTTGTCTAAAAATCTTGTCCCGCTGAGGGCAGCAAAGTCAACTTTGTATCTTTGGAGCTCTCGTGTTACCAAGGCGGTTCTTCTTTCTGGTCGGTTGGCCTCTTTTCTATGTAGGAGAGTTTGCACGTTCCAAGCAACGACAATCAAGGCCTTAGCGGTCCGTTTCCGTTGGCGGAAGCCTGTCTGAACCCAGAGATTCTTAGCACCCTCTGCTCCTTTCCCTGTCTGCCCGCTTGAGCAGTGGTTCCAGAGCTGCTGAAGACTGAGGGCCGTTGTCTTCGTGTGTCTGTCATGTTTGTGAGGGGGGTCGGCGCTAGGTGCCATGCGCATATATAAGTTGCTATTGTTTGCGCAGAGCCTCAGCAACTCTCTCCACCTGCCTCCACAAGTCCAAGGCAAACCGAGGTAAGACAGCTG
>JAPXFY010000798.1:0-12500 GCA_030674185.1 Monoplex corrugatus
GCATGGTGGCTGCTTCAATTTCACTTAAAAGTGGTTCTGATTCGGGACAGTTCAGGTCAGGACAGAGTGTCTTGAGGGCTATTGTTGCTAAAAATGGATGCTCCATATTCATTCCATCAGTTCATACTATTCTCTGGTTCAGTCATTGTATGCCTTCTTTACTGTTGATGCACTCATTTCTGGGCTGGAATTTAGTGGATTGAACTTATTTTATCTGTTGGAATTCGTAGATCCTGGATCTTCTGCATTCATTACACTCTTTTATTTTTGCACATTCTTCCTCCAGCCAGTTTTTCTTATCTCTTCTAATTTTTCTCTTGACTTCTCATTAGAATGTTTTGTATTCTTCTTTCTTTTCCAGATTTGTGAGCTTGGCTTTTCTGTTTGGCTAGATCCATAACTTCCTCACTGATGTAGGGCTTAGTTGGTTTTCTTTTTTCTTGCCTAACTTTTCTTCTGCTACTTCAATATAGGTCTTCTTCATATCTGCCCAAATTTTTTCTGGATACTGGTCATTTAATGTCCAGTCCTGTATTAAAGCCTTAAAACCATTGCTGACTTTGATCTCAAAATCAGATGCAAAGTCTTGATTTTTCAGTTTCTCTGGATCAAACTTAGGGACCGGCTTGGCTTTGTTTTGTTTGTAAGCTTGAGTCGAATTTTTGCTGTGACCAGGTGGTACAGTATGTAATGTTTCAAAAATAATGTTCTTTGTACAGGTGGGGGTCAGGGTCAGTTGCTGAATATTATGATGATGTTTGGAAATGTTCTTTCTGCAGATGTGATGTCCCATCATGAATGCTCTGAACAAACACTATGGTGATGTAGAATTGTGGATGACAGTGGATACAGATATCTTGAAGCATTGTGTGAGTACAGGGTATGTGTTGTTATGATATTAGCATAAAATGTCATACAGTTTGTGGGTTATACAGGGTATGTGTTGTCATGTTATTAGTACCAAGTGTTGTACAGTGTGGGTTATACAGGGTATGTGTTGTCATGATATTAGCATCAAGTATCATACAGTGTGTGGGTTGTACAGGGTATGTGTTATGATATTAGCATCAAGTGTCATACAGTGTGTGGGTTGTACAGGGTATGTGTTGTCATGATATTAGTATCAAGTGTCATACAGTGTGTGGGTTGTACAGGGTATGTGTTGTCATGATATTAGCATCAAGTGTCATACAGTGTGTGGGTTGTACAGGGTATGTGTTGTCATGATATTAGCATCACGTGTCACACAGTGTGTGGGTTGTACAGGGTATGTGTTGTCATATTAGCATCAAGTGTCATACAGTGTGGGTTGTACAGGGTATGTGTTGTCATGATATTAGCATCAAGTGTCATACAGTGTGTGGGTTGTACAGGGTATGTGTTGTCATGATATTAGCATCAAGTATCATACAGTGTGTGGGTTGTACAGGGTATGTGTTATGATATTAGCATCAAGTGTCTTACAGTGTGTGGGTTGTACAGGGTATGTGTTGTCATGATATTAGCATCAAGTGTCATACAGTGTGTGGGTTGTACAGTGTATGTATTGTCATATTAGCATCAAGTGTCATACAGTGTGGGTTGTACAGGGTATGTGTTGTCATGATATTAGCATCAAGTGTCATGGTTTGCGGGCTATACAGGGTATGTGTTGTCATGATATTAGCATCAAGTGTCATACAGTGTGTGGGTTGTACAGAGTATGTGTTGTCATGATATTAGCATCAAGTGTCATACAGTGTGGGTTATACAGGGTATATGTTGTCATGATATTAGCATCAAGTGTCATGGTGTGTGGGTTATACAGGGTATGTGTTGTCATGATATTAGCATCAAGTGTCATACAGTGTGTGGGTTATACAGGGTATGAGTTGTCATGATATTAACATCAAGTGTCATACAGTGTGTGGGTTGTACAGGGTATGTGTTGTCATGATATTAGCATCAAGTGTCATACAGTGTGTGGGTTGTACAGGGTATGTATTGTCATGATATTAGCATCAAGTGTCATACTGTGTGTGGGTTGTACAGGGTATGTGTTATGATATTAGCATCAAGTGTCATACAGTGTGTGGGTTGTACAGGGTATGTGTTGTCATGATATTAGCATCAAGTGTCATATAGTGTGGGTTGTACAGGGATGTGTTGTCATGATATTAGCCTCAAGTGTCATACAGTGTGTGGGTTGTACAGGGTATGTGTTGTTATGCTATTAGCATCAAGTGTCATACAGTGTGTGGGTTGTACAGGGTATGTGTTGTCATGATAATAGCATCAAGTGTCATACAGTGTGGGTTGTACAGGGTATGTGTTGTCATGATATTAGCATCAAGTGTCATACAGTGTGTGGGTTATACAGGGTATGTGTTGTCATGTTATTAGCATCAAGTGTCATACAGTGTGGGGTTGTACAGGGTATGTGTTGTCATGATATTAACATCAAATGTCATACAGTATGTGGGTTGTACAGGGTGTGTGTTGTCATGATATTAGCATCAAGTGTCATACAGTGTGTGGGTTGTACAGGGTATGTGTTGTCATGATATTAGCATCAAGTGTCATACAGTGTGTGGGTTGTACAGGGTATGTATTGTCATGATATTAGCATCAAGTGTCATACAGTGTGTGGGTTGTACAGGGTATGTGTTGTTATGATATTAGCATCAAATGTCATACAGTGTGTGGGTTGCACAGGGTATGTGTTGTCATGATATTAGCATCAAGTGTCATACAGTGTGCGGGTTGTACGCTGATAATAGTCTGGTATTTGTTTTGCAGGTTATCTTAGTAGTACTTTTAATTGTTGAACTTTTTTTTAGTGCTCGGATTTATCTTGGACGTATGTCTGCATGTTTGCTTTTTCCCCACACTGTGCAGGATGTTGTGACAGTCTTCATACTTCTTCATCTGTGGATGTGTGCACAGAATGTTTTCATGTTTCTTTAAGCTTTGTATATGATGATTAGTGATGCTATACATGGACAAGACTAACAATCTTTAACATTCATACTTGATGTTTTTAGTTTGTATAAACACAGGTCTGCACACTTGACCTTGGAGATTGGAAAAATGTCCACCATTTGTCTGCCAGCTAGAAGTGTCCACATGGATGAACCAGGACTTTCTGATTGAAAGTCTGAGTGGGTAAACCTTCTGTGCTCATCAAAGTGTTGGACAAAAGACCAGTATTTTGAATTGTCAGGAAACGGCTGTGTATAGATAGATAATAGTCCAGTATTTGTTTCTGCATTGAGTGAATTGATATGGAAATGTTGGTGTGGGTTCAGTTTTGTTTTGTTTTGTTTTTGTTTTCTTTTTTGATTTTCAACAGTGTCCTTCATAGGGATGCTGGGAGTTCTTTCAGTCTAGATTATATTATCTTAACTTTCTGGAAATTCTGTGCTAGAAATTTCTTTTTTTCTGTCACTCTTTTTGTTTCTGCTTTGCATAGAGTGAAAGCTTTTTCACAAAGTAAATTTTGTAAAGTACATATCTTTACTGCGTACTATCACTGGATGTGATACTTCTACACCAATTCCATATAACATGTACTCGATATGATTAGAAATTTGGGATACAAAGTTTCACGTATCTACCGATCTATACTTGTCTAAAGGGGGTTACTTCTCTGAAGACCTTCTGTTGTCTAGCTCTCCCTAGAGTTTCTTTCTACCTGCACATGGTCAGTCCATTGACTTCCGGGAATAGTTCGGAGGACATTCGGGAAAGACCGAAGGACACTGGGAAAGACTAGATCTGCGGGCTTTGTGGGTTGGCTTCCCACCTTGCCTTTGATAACATGCCACGAGTTTTTCAAATGAAAGATGCTCCCAGGATTCACCGAAAGGGGGAGAGAATGATGAATCCATCGGCACTGACTCCATCACGACTGGAAACGCACAACGGACCATGATTAATGACCAGCTGGAATTTCCGTGTGCGTGTGGAAGGAGATTCACCACCAAACGCGGCATGAAGATCCACAGGACAAAAATGGGCTGTTTGAAGACACATACGAACCAGCAGCAGCGCACTGCGATAGCAGGTGAGACGTTGGATGACCAAGGCCAGGAATTAAACCATAGTGCCAAGGACATCCACGCTGACGGTTCTGATGCGGATTTTGCACAAGCTCTTAACGCCAAACGTGGAAAACTCAATTTGCCGCCTGCCGGTGCAAAAGAACAATGGGAGAAATTAGATGAGGAACTTGTCCTTAAGCTGAATGCGCTAATAGGGAACAGTACGCTGGAACACAAACTTGACACATACGGAGACATCATATACTCTATCTGCAGGGACACTTATGGAGTGAAGCAGCCAAAGACAAAAACGCCTCCCCAGAAATCCAGAAGACAGCAACAGATGGAGAGCATCCGGAGGGAGAAAAGGAAGCTCAAAAAGCGAATGAAAACTGCCTCAGAATTCGAGAAGCAAGGGCTCCTGGAACTCTGGAAAGATCTGAAGGCCAAACACAATGCTCTCAGCAAAGTGGAATCAGCAAGGCGAAGAAAGAGCAAAAAGAAGAAGACTCAAGATCGTTTCTTCAAAGATCCCTTTGACTTTTCAAGAAAGCTGTTTGAACAACCCAAATCAGGGACTCTCACAGTGGGCAAGGAAACCCTAGAGCAGCATCTCAGGGAAACATATTCCGATTCTCAGCGCGAGGCACCACTTGAAATCCAGAATCTGGTTTGGCCTGCAGCGCCAGAAGGAAAATTCAATAACAAACCACCAACACTGGATGAAGTGAAGAACGTAGTAAAGAAAGCCAGAGCCAAGTCAGCACCTGGACCAAACGGAATACCATACCTGCTCTACAAGAAATGCCCAAAAGTGCTCGAGTGGCTCCACAAGATGATTCGATCAGCATGGAGGAACCAGAAGATCAGCGACCAATGGATGAGAGCTGAAGGAGTGTACATTCCGAAGGAGCAGAACTCCAGCAGCATCAATCAGTTCAGGCCAATATCACTTCTGAACGTCGAGGGGAAAATCTTCTTCTCTGTTATGGCAGCAAGATTGACAAAATACCTGACTGAAAACAAGTATCTGGATATGTCAGTCCAAAAGGGAGGCATACCAGGAATGCCTGGATGCTTGGAACATGCCACGTTGATTTGGGATGCCATCCAAAAAGCAAGAACAGAGAAGAGAGACATTGACGTAGTTTGGCTTGATCTGGCGAATGCATATGGATCAGTTCCACACGATATGATCCAGCTGGCTCTTGAAATGTATCACATCCCAGAAAACATCCGAACAATGCTGAGGAAGTATTTCCAAGGGTTCTCAATGCGGTTCTCTACCAAAGAATACACCACGGACTGGATAGACCTAGAGGTGGGCATTGCAATGGGCTGTGCAATCTCTCCCATACTGTTCGTGTTGGCAATGGAAGTCATCTTGAAAGCTGCAATGAAGAGTTCAGGTCCAGTGAATCTGGGAGATGGATACCAGATGCCTCCTCTGAAAGCTTTCATGGATGACACAACAGTCTTGTCCACGGATGAGGAAGAGACACACCAAATCTTAAAGCAGCTGGATGAGCTGGTGGCCTCTTCAAGAATGAGGTTCAAACCTAAGAAATCCCGAAGTCTCTCACTGCGAAAAGGAAAAGTGGCAGATTCAGTCAAATTCATGGTAGCCAACCAAGCCATCCCCACTGTCACAGAAGAGCCAGTAAAAAGTCTCGGAAGATGGTATGATGACTCCCTGAAAGACACACAAAGGGGATGTGAAACCAAGCAAACAGCAGAAGAAGGCCTGAAGAAAATAGATAACTGCGGACTGCCAGGCAAATACAAAGTCTGGTGTCTACAGTTCATGCTGATACCAAAGCTGCTGTGGCCACTGCTAATCTATGACATTTGCACCAGCACAGTCGAAGCAATGGAAGCCAAAATCAACAAATACACAAGAAAATGGCTCGGTGTCCCACCTGGTCTCACTGATGTTGCATTCTACTGTCGTCAAGCAATGCTGAAGCTACCTCTCAAATCCATAGTGGAGGAATACAAAGTTGGAAAAGCAAGACTGTTGAGCATGCTGGAGGAATCGGAAGACAATATCGTGAGATCAGTTCATCCAAAGCTGAGAACTGGCAGAAAGTGGAAAGTCCAAGAGGCTGTAAACAATGCCAAGAGAAACCTCAGCATCAAAGAAATAATTGGACACACGCAAACCAACAGACAGGGACTGGGAGCAACAAAAATGCAGTGGTGGTCCAAAGCCAAAGGGAAGGAAAAAAGAGACATGATCATACAGGAGTTGAAGGAAGAAGAAGATGTCAAAAGAGTGCAGAAGGCAGTCCAGCAAGGTCAACAGGGGCAATGGACAACATGGGACAGTGCACTCCAAAGAAGTCTCAGCTGGAACGATATGTGGCACATGGCTCCTCTAAGGATAAGCTTCCTCCTCAGATCTGTATATGACCTGCTCCCCTCGAATGCAAACTTAGTGAAATGGGGGAAAGCAGACGACACAGCATGTCCGCTCTGTCAGAAGAAACAAACAGTGGAACATGTCCTAAGCTCTTGCAAAGTAGCGCTAGCCCAAGGAAGGTATACATGGAGGCACAACCAAGTTCTGAAAGTGATCACAGATGTGGTTAGCGAAAAAACCATGACCCCAAACGCACCAATTGCTATGACAACGTTCTACAAAGCAGGAGGGAAACAGGTCTGGCCCGAAAGTGCTATGACAACCAGCACATTGCCAAAGGGTCTTCTGGATGGAGCAGTCGACTGGGAGTGTACAGCAGACCTCCCAGAGTGGAGAAATTACCCAGATGTCATCAGCAAGACAGGCATGAGACCAGACATCGCTCTCCACTCTGACTCCTCGAAACAAGTGATTCTGATAGAACTCACTGTGCCATACGAAAGCAGAATGGAAGAAGCACATATCTACAAGACCGAAAAATACGCCGGTCTTGCCAGCACCCTGAAGAAAGCAGGTCTGCGGGTCAAAATCTTCGCCATAGAGGTCGGGGCAAGAGGGTTTGTGGGCACCTCCGCTTATGATCTCATGAAACAACTCGCCATTTCTGGGAAGAAGAGGACTAGAGCCCTTAAAGCGATGGCAGAGGCAGCAGAAAGGAGCTCAAGCTGGATCTGGGCAAGGAGGAACGAAAAAAGTGAACTTCATAAGGATTAAATTCCCTACAGATGATGTGTGCCCCGTTAGCACATTGGTAAAACCGCGTACCGCAGTTCTGAAGCGCAGAATCGCCCAGGTTCGATCCCCGGCGTGGGAAAAAAAAAAATAGACAACAGCAGAAGGGCATCCAGGAGTCATGACCTGGATGTGGCCCGGCCCCCCGAGAGTGTAAGGAATTCAGGGCCGAAACACTTGTCTAAAGGGGGTTACTTCTCTGAAGACCTTCTGTTGTCTAGCTCTCCCTAGAGTTTCTTTCTACCATCACTAATCATCACATACAAAATTCTTATGCTGTGTTTGATGTGTGCAGAGTATTGCCACTTACAGAATCTTTATTGTGTATTTCATGTGTGCCAAGTAGTGCCACATACAGAATCTGTGTATACAAGTATTACCACTTACAGAATCCTTATGGCATGTTTGATACCAGCAAAGTATTGCAACATAATATATAGTCCTTATGGTGTGTTTGAAGTCGGCAAAGTATTGCAACATATATAGTCCTTATGGTGTGTTTGATATCAGCAAAGTATTACAACATATATAGTCCTTATGGTGTGTTTGATGTCGGCAAAGTATTACAACATATACAATCCTTATGGTGTATTTGATGTAGGTAGGTAACGTATCACAAGAGATACAATCCTCATGATGTGTTTTTATTGTAGATACAGTATTGCAACATACACTCCTCATGATGTGTTTGATGTCACCAAAGTATTGCAATACGTGCAATCCTTATAGTGTGTTTGATGTAGGTGAAGTATTACAATATGTAGAACCCTTATGGTGTGTTTGATATAGGCAAAGTATTACAATATATATATATACAATCCTTATGGTATGTTTGATTTCAGCAAAGTATTACAACATGTACAGTAATTATGTTGTTTTTGATTTAGATAAATATTACAAGATATACAATCCATATGATGTGTTTGATGTCAGCAAAGTATTGCAACATATACAAGCCTTATAGTGTGTTTGATGAAGGTAAAGTATTACAGCATATTCAATCCTTACTGTGTGTTAATGGATTTTGGTTTGCTTTACTCTATTAGAGACGGCCAAGGATCAATGGAAATCAAAGGATATTACAGTAATGATGGGAAATTTAATGCTTAAGTGGGACAGGAGAGGGTGGAGGACATAGTTTGATCTTGGGGGGGCCTTGCCACACAAAATGAAAAGGGAGAAAAACTTGTGGAATGGGCACAGATGAATGAGCTCATTGTAGGAAATACCTGGTCTGAGCATGAGCAGCCTAACAGAAAGAAAATGGACATGGATGAGTCCAGGAGATAATACTAAAAATCAAATTGATTACATCCTGATAAAGAAAAGATTTAGAAATTCTTTTCTGATAGCAAAAACACTACCAGGCTCAGACTGCAACAGTGACCACAATCCTGTAATAGGAAGATTTAGGCTAAAACTAAAGAAAAGAAAACAGACCAAAAGTAGCATCAAACAGATGAAGTGACCTGCGAAAAATTTAACGTATATGTTCAAAACAAATTCAGTGCTCTGGAGGACATTAGTGACAGCGAGGACCAATGGACAAACTTGAGAAACTCGATAAATGAAGCTTGAAAAAAAATCCCTAGAGCTGAAAGAGACAACAAAAGAAATTATAGGTTTGATGGAAGAATGGAGGAAAGCAAAGGGAAAAGACAAAGAATACAATAGGATAAAAAGGGAAATCATGAATAGATGCAATGAAGCTAAGGAAGCTTGGCTGGAAACAAAGTGCAAAGAAATAGAAGACCGACACAAAACAGATCCTCAAAGTATACACAGAAACAATGAAGAAACTGCCTATAAAAGCAATGGAAAATTATAGAGAGCATATCATATACAATTATATATCAAAACAAAGTGATTCCCCTCCGAGCGGAGACAGGCTGCAGAGGGGGGTTGAGTGAGGTTAGGATTTTATGCAGAGGAGAAAAGGTGAGTTTTGAGAGCGGACTTGAAGGAGACAAAAGTAGGTTGCTGACGGACTGAGAGAGGAAGTTTGTTCCAGGAGAGTGGACCAGAAACAGAGAAGGCTCGTGGACCATAGGTATTGAGCTTAGTGCGTGGAAAGCGAAAAGTCAGAGGATCGGAGGCAGAGCGGAGGGTACGTGGGGGAACATAGATCTCAAGTAGGCTTGACAGGTAATCGGGGGCTGCGTTATTGAGGCTTTTGTAGCACATGGTGTCTAGTTTGTACTGTATGCGCTTTGATACAGGGAGCCAGTGAAGTTGTGCCAGGAGAGGAGATATGTGGTCAGCTTTTTTCTTTTTGAGTACAAGGCGTACAGCATTGTTTTGAATGCGCTGTAGGATGTGAATGGTGGAGGCAGGAAGACCAGACAGGAGTGAATTGCAATAGTCAATGCGAGACATTATGAAGGAGAGAACGAGTTTTGCAGTTGTTTCCACAGAGAGATACTTCCTGATCAGGCTTATACGATGGAGATGATAGTAGCAAGATCTGGCAGTTTGAGAAACAAAGTTGTTCATGGAGAGGGTAGAGTCAATGCAGACACCAAGGTTTTTAGCTGAATCAGAAATTGGGACTGATGTGTTACATAATGGGAGAGAAAGAGGAGGCAGCTGAGAAAGTTTCTGATGGGTGCCAGTGAGGATAGCTTCTGTCTTGTCGTCATTAAGCTGAAGTTTGTTCAACGTCATCCAGTTCGTAATGTCCCAGTAACACTCAGTGGTGCGAGTCAACAGGTGCTGTATATTATCAGGTGAGTCACTGTCTTGAAGTTGGGTGTCATCAGCATAGAAGTGGTGTTTTATAGAGTGGGAGTTGATGATGGTGGACAGGGGGGAGGTATAAAGAGTGAAAAGAACAGGGCCAAGGACAGATCCTTGTGGAATACCACAGGTCAGGTATGCAGGTTGAGAGTAAGTGCCATTGATGAGAACAGTTTGTTTTCTGTTTGATAAATACGAAGTGAAAAAGGAGAGAGCAATGTCAGTGATGCCAAAAGTATGATGAAGTCTAGAAAGGAGAATACCATGGTCAATGGTATCGAAGGCTGCAGACAGATCAAGGAGTGTGAGGAGAGAGACTTTGCCAGTATCAGTTTCAAGGAGGAGATTGTTGAGAATGTGTAGTAGGGCAGTTTCAGTGCTATGGCACTGGTGGTAGGCTGACTGGAAAGGATTGAGGAGATTGTTGGCAGGCAGGTGAGAGTTCATCTGGTTGAGGACGACTTTTTCAAGGAGTTTTGACAAGAAAGAGAGATTAGAGATAGGCCGGTAATTTTTCAGTTCATTTGGGTCTAAATTGTGTTTCTTGAGGAGAGGGTGAACAATAGCAGACTTGAAAGAATCTGGGACAGTTCCAGTTTGAAGAGAAGTGTTGATGATGTCAGTGATGAATGGGAGGAGAGTAGGGAGACAGTCGGAGTAGAGAGAACCTGGAAGAGGATCCAGTTCGCAGGTTTTGAACGACATGGATCTGATTGTGTTGAAAATTTCTTCTTGTGAGACTGGGGTAAAAGTAGTAAGAGGTGTGCCAGAGAAGGAAGGGTCAGGTGGGCATGGTTGACAGGGTGTCCTGTCAAGCCTGTCACGAAGAGTTTGTATTTTGGTGGTGAAATACTTGGAGAATACAGATGGGAGTTCTTCAATTGTATGTTTTGTTGGGAGAGGTAAATCTTTTCGTGTGCCAAGGAGATGATTCATGGTTGTAAAGATTTCTTTTGAAGAAGAGGCATTCAGGATTTTGGTTTGGAAATAGCTTGTTTTTGCAGATGCAATGAGGGTGGATACTTTTGTTTTAGAGGCTTGGAAAAGTTGCCTGTGTACAGTGAGTTTGGATTTGCGCCAGTGGCGCTCTGCTCTGCGGTGGGCACGTTTTGCACAGGCAATCTCATGAGTGAGCCAGGGGGTAGGGGGGCGGTCAGGTAAAAGACGAGTTGTGGCTGGAGCATGAGTGTCCAGAAGATGGTGGAGAGTAGTATAGAATTCATCGGCAAGGTTATGTGACTTTTCAGAAAGGAGACGGGAGGCATCAGATGAAAATGAGGAGAGGTCGATAGATTTGAGATTGCGTCGAGTCACTGTGCGCGTGGTACGGGAAGGAGGAGAAATGTCAAGAGAACAGAGAATTGCAGAGTGGTCAGATGGAAGGACTGAAGTTAGACGGGTAGAAAGAACTAAGCAGTTGTCAGTAGCTGAATTGTGGTGATCACGAGAAATGATCCAGTCAAGAATGTGACCTTTTTGATGGGTTGGTTCAGAAATGTGTTGAGTCATATTGTGATGTATACATATCTATATATTTATACATACACAGACATTTATCTGTGTGTACGTGTGTGTGTGTGCGTTTGTGTGTGTGTTTGAGTGTGTGCATGTCTTGTGTTGACAGCAAGTGAGAGAGAGAGAGAAAGAGGGAGGGAGAAAAATAGAGAGAGACAAGAGACACACAGAGACACAGACACAGAAAGACAGACAGAGAGAACGAGAGAGAAAGCAAGAAAGATAGAGACAGAGACAGGGAGGGAGTGGGAGAGAGACAGAAGAAGAGTGAGAGAATGAGAGAAAGAGAGAGAGAATCAGAACAAAGAAATGAATAAATAAACAACGTGTGTGTGTGTGTGTGTGTGTGTGTGTGTGTGTGTGTGTGTGTGTGTGTGTGTGTGTGTGTGTGTGTGTGTGTGTGGTCACTTTTTTATAGTGTTCAGCATTTTTTAGTTAACGACATTATACTCGTTTCCATTTTCAGAGGCTTCTTATTTGTTTTTAAGAAAGAGTTTGTACGTGTTTACTGTCTTACCCGAGTTTGACTCGGGGTAAACATGGCAGGTTAACGATTCAGTCTTGAGACTCACTCGTGATTAATGGGTCGCGCCTTCGATGGTTAAAGGGATGGAACTACGTTTTGACTTGTATGGACTTCTAAGACTGTCGCGTTTACGTCCCTTGTCATTCCCCGTAAATGCCTGGTTATTTGCATGATGATTTTTTTTGTTTTTGCTATAACCTCGTGTTGAAAGCGGTGTCTAGTGAATTGTTGCTTCTTGAATTAAATCATCAACTTATCCAGGGCATGGCACACCAAACCGATTTATCAGAAGTAAGGAAGGAAAAATATTTGCACTTGATGTCCTTGTTTGTGCATGTATTCATGTAATGTCTGCACTGTGTTTAACTCCCTCGATGTGTCTAATGTTCGTTTGCACATTTTGCGAATTTTAATTTTTCTTTATTAACGTTATGGACCATAAAACAACTTTTTGGGGCTTGACAGATATGCTTTGATATCTAACATGCATTTTAACTTGAAACAAGAATTCTGTTTCTGTTGTTATCGTGATCACAAAGTCATTATT
>JAPXFY010000798.1:25000-27500 GCA_030674185.1 Monoplex corrugatus
GTCTGGCTAGGGAAAAACCATATCTTAGGCAGGACATCAGGGTCTGGCTAGGGAAACCCATATGTTAGACAGAACCTCAGGGTCTGGCTAGGGAGAGCCATATGTTAGGCAGGAACTCAGGGTCTGGCTAGGGAAAGCCATATGTTAGGCAGGAACTCAGGGTCTGGTTAGGGAAACCCATATGTTAGGCAGGACCTCAGGGTCTGGTTAGGGAAACCCATATGTTAGGCAGGACCTCAGGTCTGGTTAGGAAAACCCATATGTTAGACAGGACCTCAGGTCTGGTTAGGAAAACCCATATGTTAGGCAGGACCTCAGGGTCTGGCTAGGGAAACCCATATGTTAGGCAGGACCTACAGGGTCTGGCTAGGGAAACCCATATGTTAGGCAGGACTTACAGGGTCTGGCTAGGGAAAAACCATATCTTAGGCAGGACATCAGGGTCTGGCTAGGGAAACCCATATGTTAGACAGAACCTCAGGGTCTGGCTAGGGAGAGCCATATGTTAGGCAGGAACTCAGGGTCTGGCTAGGGAAAGCCATATGTTAGGCAAGTCATCAGGGTCTGGCTAGGAAAAGCCATGTTAGACAGGACCTCAGGTCTGGCTAGGGAAAGCCATATGTTAGACAGGACATCAGGGTCTGGCTAGGGAAAGCCATATGTTAGGCAGGACCTCAGGGTCTGGCTAGGGAGAGCCATGTGTTAGGCAGGACCTGAGTCTGGGTAGGGAAAGCCATATGTTAGGCAGGACCTCAGAGTCTGGGTAGGGAAAGCCATATGTTAGGCAGGACCTCAGAGTCTGGCTAGGGAAAGCCATATGTTAGACAGGACCTCAGGGTCTGGCTAGGGAAACCCATACTTTAGACAGGACTCAGGGTCTGGCTAGAGAAAGACATATGTTAGACAGGACCTCAGGGTCTGGCTAGAGAAAGCCATATGTTAGGCAGGACCTCAGGGTCTGGCTAGGGAAAGCCATATGTTAGGCAGGACCTCAGGATCTGGCTAGAGAAAGCCATATGTTAGGCAGGACCTCAGGGTCTGACCAGCTCATGGATTTATGTGCAGGCTTTATGTGCATTCTGGATCTTTTCCATCACATGGGTTTATGTAAAAATTAAGGTTTGTGCCATGATCATTCTGCATCTTCTCCATGACATGGATTTATGTGCAGGCTTGCGGCTTATGCAATGATCATTCTGAATCTTTTCCATCACATGGCACCAGTAAGCTGTAGACTTCCATCAGAGTGTGGAGTCATCATCTGGACAAACTGAAAGTGTTTAAAAAAATATATGATTAACAGCAAGTGAGATGAGAAATAGTTGATGAACAGGGAATATGTTGTGTTCTCACGAGGACTCGAACATAGTTCACACAAAACCAAAAATGAAAAATCAACTACGGGTTTCTGACCTAAAATCTTCTACAGGGATCACATAACAAAAACAAACAAACAAGCAAACAAACAAACAGACACACACACACACACAGACACACACACACAGACACACACACACACACACACACACACACACACACACACACACACACACAAAATACAAACAAACAAGAAAGAAAAAGAACAGGAAAATGTAGAAAAAAATAACATTTTTCTGAAACTCACCTGCAGTCACTCGTATTTTTCTTAAACCACGCACCCTGTGTGTGTGTGTGTGTGTGTGTGTGTGTGTGTGTGTGTGTGTGTGTGTGTGTGTGTGTGTGTGTGTGTGTGTGTGTGTGTGTGTGTGTGTGTGTGTGTGTGTGTGTGTGTGTGTGTGTGTGTGTGTGTGTGTGTGTGTGTGTTGTGTTGTGGTGTTGTGTGTGTGTGTGTGTGATGTGTGTGTGTGTGTATGTGTGTGTGTGTGTGTGTGTGTGTGTGTGTGTGTGTGTGTGTGTGTTAGATCACATGAGGGAGGTGGTGGTAGATCACATGAGGCAGGTGGTGGTAGATCACAGGAGGGAGGTGATGGTAGATCAAAGGATGGAGGTGGTGGTAGATCACATGAGGGAGGTGGTGGTAGATCACAGGAGGGAGGTGGTGGTAGATCACATGAGGGAGGTGGTGGTAGTTCACAGGAGGGAGGTGGTGGTAGATCACATGAGGGAGGTGGTGGTAGATCACAGGAGAGAGGTGGTGGTAGATCACATGAGGGAGGTGGTGGTAGATCACAGGAGGGAGGTGGTGGCAGATCACAGGAGGGAGGTGGTGGTATTTCACATGAGGGAGGTGGTGGTAGATCACATGAGGGAGGTGGTGGTAGATCACAGGAGGGAGGTGGTGGTAGATCACAGGATACAGGAGGTGGTGGTAGACCACAGGAGACAGGAGGAGGTGGTGGTAGATCACAGGAGGGAGGTGGTGGTAGATCACAGGAGGGAGGTGGGGTAGATCACAGGAGGGAGGTGGTGGTAGATCACAGGAGACAGGGGGGAGGTGGTGGTAGATCACAGGAGGGAGGTGTTGGTAGATCACAGGAGGGAGTTGGTGGTAGATCAGAGG
>JAPXFY010000798.1:40000-46950 GCA_030674185.1 Monoplex corrugatus
TCCTCATTGGCACCCATCAGAAACTTTCTCAGCTGCCTCCTCTTTCTCTCCCATTATGTAACACATCAGTCCCAATTTCTGATTCATCTAAAAACCTTGGTGTCTGCATTGACTCTATCCTCTCCATAAACAACTTTGTTTCTCAAACTGCCAGATCTTGCTACTATCACCTCCGTCGTATAAGCCTGATCAGGAAGTATCTCTCTGTGGAAACAACTGCAAAACTCGTTCTCTCCTTCATAATGTCTCGCATTGACTATTGCAATTCACTCTTGTCCGGTCTTCCTGCCTCCACCACTCACATCCTACAGCACATTCAAAACAATGCTGCAGGCCTTGTACTCAAAAAGAAAAAAGCTGACCACATATCTCCTCTCCTGGCACAACTTCACTGGCTCCCTGTATCAAAGCGCATACAGTACAAACTAGACACCATGTGCTACAAAAGCCTCAATAACGCAGCCCCCGATTACCTGTCAAGCCTACTTGAGATCTATGTTCCCTCACGTATCCTCCGCTCTGCCTCCGATCCTCTGACTTTTCGCTTTCCACGCAGTAAGCTCAAAACCTATGGTCCCCGAGCCTTCTCTGTTTCTGGTCCACTCTCCTGGAACAAACTTCCTCTCTCAGTCCGTCAGCAACCTACTTTTGTCTCCTTCAAGTCCGCTCTCAAAACTCACTTTTTCTCCTCTGCATAAAATCCTGACCTCACTCAATCCCCTCTGCAGCCTGTCTCCACTCTGAGGGAATCACATTGCAATATATAATTGTATATAATATGCTCTCTATAATTTTCCATTGTTTTTATTCTTTCTCCCATTTATAGCCGTGTGTGTGTGTGTGTGTGTGTGTGTGTGTGTGTGTGTGTGTGTGTGTGTGGGTGCGTGTGTATGCGTGCGTGCGTGCGTGTGTGTGCGTGCGTGCGTGTGTGTGTGTGTTTCAGCGCTTAGATTTGATTTTATCAAGATTTTGCGATATATAAATATTGTAATTATTATTATTATGTATAATCTTACCACAGGTGTTCACTGTGATCCATTTGAACTGACTGGTCTGGTGGACTGTTGGCATCTGTCTCCTGGTGAATTGATTCAAACTGTGCACTGGAAATCAACATCAACTGTTTGAATTGAGCACAATTTCTGTCAAGGTTTGTGATGTGTGTGTGTGTGTGTGTGTGTGTGTGTGTGTGTGTGTGTGTGTGTGTGTGTGTGTTTGTGTGTGTGTGTGTGTGTATCTGTGTGTGTGTGTGTATGTGTGTGTGTGCATCTGTGTGTGTGTGTGTATCTCTGTGTGTGTGTGTGTGTATCTGTGTGTGTGTGTGTGTGTATCTGTGTGTGTGTGTATCTGTGTGTGTGTGTGTGTGTGTATCTGTGTGTGTGTGTGTGTATCTGTGTGTGTGTGTGTGTGTGTGTATGTATATGTGTGTGTGTGTGTGTGTGTGTGTATCTGTGTGTGTGTGTGTGTGTGTATCTGTGTGTGTGTGTGTGTATCTGTGTGTGTGTGTGCGTGCGTGCATGTGTGTGTGTTTGTTGTGTGTGTGTGTGTGTGTGTGTGTGTGTGTGTGTGTGTGTGTGTGTGTGTGTTTGTGTGTATTGTCTGTTTGTGAGCTTGTGTGTTCGTTCTTTGATTTAACATCTTTTCACTATAAGTGATATTAGACGAGGGAGGGGGGAGGGGGGATAAAAACGGAATAAATAAAATAAAATGCAGAACGATAGTTGGGCGGGTTGGATTGAGGCAGAGAGGAGATAGAGTAAAAGGCATAAATAGGTGGGAGAACAGGAAAATGGAACGAAAACTCTTTCAGCCCTGCGCCTTACAAATTGTCAGGCGTGACTGATCGTCTGTCAGCTCCTGCACCCGACAAATTGTCGGGCACACACACCCCACTCACTTTCGGGTTCATTGGTATGAATATTCATTAAGGAAGGGACGTTACTCCGTCACTCTTCCCTTTTGATAACTTCGAAGATTCCGCCAAGTCATTTTGAAGCAATTTCACGCAGTTTTTTTGTTGTTGTTTGTTTGTTTTTTTGACGTCAAGATGGTTAAACAAGCTCGCTACATTGTGCAACAAGTTTTGGATGAAACCCTCCTCAATAAAGGCAGTGATTTTGAGCCTGAAACAGAAAAAAACGGCCTCTGAATCGAGTGTATCTTCGTCAATCGGCACTTCACTCAACAAAGAGCCCTTGCAACGACCAAAAATGGATGAAATTGATGAAATGAAGGTGGAAAATCAACCATCAACATCAAGTGGGCGTATTCATATTGATGCTTGTAGAATTCTCCGATATACTGTATGGCAAGAAAGCGACTATGACAGTGATAATGAGAATGAAGGCTCCTTTTGTCACTATCTAGCTATACAGTATGTTGGAGCAATCATACATAATAAAAATCAGATTTTTGTAGTTTTTGTAAATGTTCATAAAATTTTAATTAAGACTAAAAAATCAAATGATCTGAAAATTATATATGAAAGAAAACATTCATGCATCAGCAAGCATACAAAACTTAAGCAGTTTTTGAGATATAGGTGTTTTATTGGGGTACCCGTTGATCGTAAAGTTCCCCTCCCCCCCCCCCCACACCCAAACCCCCCAGGCTGGGAGAGCATTTCTCTTGTAAAACAGACAGGGCTGAAAGAGTTAACTCTAACAATTAACTTGAACAATATGAAGGGAAATTTTAACACTAATACACAAACCGTATAAAGTTAAAGTAATGCGTTAACAGGACTGTGAACTAATGATTCTGAAATTTTAACTAATAAAGATTGATCTCATGTAACATTTTGGAAATGAGTTTCAGAATACTTTTCTTGAGTAAACATTTTTGGTAAAAAGGAACATAACATTTTGCAGTGGAATAAGCAGTGAAACAGTGTGTGTGTGTGTGTGTGTGTATGTGTGTGTGTGTGTGTGTGTGTGTGTGTGTGTGTGTGTGTGTGTGTGTGTGTGTGTGTGTGTGTGTGTGTGTGTGTGTGTGAGTGTGTGTGTGTGCGTGCGTATTACCTACCAGTTTTTGTGCTGTAGAATTATCTGAAGCATTTGGTGTAAACAACTGTCTGCTCATAAACATCATGGTCCATACACAGCCTTCGTAATGTAGGATAACATTTCACAGTAACCAGAAGAACAAGAAAATCAATGTAAGCGCATCTCCAACAAGACAACACAAAACAAAACAAGCGCAAATTTTCGGCCAACTAGCCTTTGTCAAGCGCGAACGCACGGTCACAGACAAATCACAGACACCAAACAATGGATAATAAAAACGGGACTAAAAACTTCCCTGCCGCCTCGTCCAGTGGGTAAGAGATGGAATGCCCATGTCATCATGAGCAGTAGTAAGAAAAGGGGAGAGGGGAGGCAACTGTGATGTCAAAAGGGAAGTGAGATAAGTTCTGCAATTTTGAGAAGTGGCCATGCTATATCGGTATAGCCCTGTTCTGAAGAAGGCACAGGGCAAGAGCCAAGAGATAAGGGAGTAGATTGTGCCCGGTGCCAAGAATCTGGTAGGCGTGGGAACAGGAAGAGACATGAAACGGCATGTCTGAATTTTGTTACTCATGGTTTGTCGTTAAGACCATGTGGTTGGCGTGTTCCAAGTTTATTTATGAGGTGGGATTCTCTGTCTTTCCTGTCTATGGTGCTGTTATTGTGTAGAAGCCACAGACCTTTCACTCGGATGTCATTGATAGAGTGGTCTGATTGGTTGAAGTGATTGGGGATAGTTTTATCCCTTTGGTGGCAGATATCAGCCAAGTGTTCTTTGAAACGTGTGTCAAGAGTGCGTCCAGTTTCACCAATATACAATTGGGAACATTTAGAGCAGCTGATCAAGTAGACAATGTTATAAGTTTGACAGTTGAAATGTTTTGTAATTCTCATATGAGATTTGGGGCCTTTGACTGTGGTGGCTGAGCACAAGAAAGGACAAGTCTTGCATTTAGGTTTGTTGCATGGAGAGGTTCCTGGAGGTTGGCTGACTGGTTTGCTGAGATTGGAATGCACCAGCAAGTCGCGGAGATTGGTGTCTCTCTTGTAGACGAGCAAAGGGCGCTTGTCAAAGGTTTCACCTGTAGTGGGACTGGATCGCAAAATGTTCCAGTTGGACAAGATGATCCTTTTTATGAGGTGCACGGACGGGTGGTAAACTAGACTGAGGACTGGCCGATCCTCTGTGACAGCTTTGGGCTTTGAATGGAGGGCATTTGGCCGAGAGACAGAGCTGACTTTTTTCCGGGCTTCATTGATGACCTCGGGTGGGTAATGTCTGCGCAGGAAAAATCTAGTCATTTCAACTGCTTTGTCCTGAAAATTGTCTTCGTCTGAGCAGACAATTGAATCCTGATGCTGACTTATTCACAAAACTTTTCCATAAGCCTTCTCATCGGGAACCTCCCCGCAACACCTTTCCCGAAGTTGAACATTACATCAACAAATGCCACCAAGAAATAGACTGTCTCAACATGCGACCCAAGAAACATTCCAACATCTCCAAAGAAGAAAGGGACGCACTACACTCCCTCAAAAACAGAGACGACATTGTCATCAAACCAGCAGACAAGGGGGGTGCAATTGTAGTCTGGGACAGACATCTGTATATCAAGGAAGCCCAGAAACAACTCCACCATCACGCCTTCTACAAAAAGTTGGACCAACCTGCCCACATGACCAATCATGCCAAGATATCCAAACTTATCAACAATCTCATAACCTCTAAGCAGCTGCCCCCCACTGCCAGACTACTCATCAAACAACTTCCAGTCCAATCACTTTTTTATTTACTTCCCAAAATACATAAAGCCAACAATCCTGGCCGTCCTATCGTGTCAGCTTGCAACTGCCCCACTGAAAACATTTCTCAGTTTCTTGACCACATTTTGCAACCTATAGTCCAGGCTTTGCCTACCTTCATCAAAGACACTAACCATACATTGGATCTGATTCAAATATTAAATGAAGACCACACCTTCAAACCCCAATACCTGTTCACTTTGGATGTGACCTCTCTGTACACCAGCATACCCCACTCCGACGGGTTAAAAGCTCTCCAACATTTTCTGGACAAACGACGTGACCAAACATTGTCCACTTCAACCCTTGTCCGACTTGCCGAACTGGTTCTCACCATGAACACATTTTCGTTCGGAGATGAGACGTTCTGGCAAGTTAGCGGAGTCGCCATGGGTACTAAGATGGGCCCCAGCTATGCCTGCTTATTCATGGGATATTTGGAGGAACATATCCTACAACAATACAAGAAACCAAAACCTGAATTATACAAAAGATACATAGACGATTGCATTGGCATGACATCCCTCGATCATGACCAACTTTTACAATTCATCCACTACGTTCAAACGTTTCACCCATCCATCAAGTTCACATATGAAATTTCAAACACATCCATAAGCTTCCTGGATATCGAAGTTTCCCTTCAATCTGAACAACTAGTCACTACAGTCCACTACAAACCTA
Organism: Monoplex corrugatus; assembly: GCA_030674185.1. Lineage (NCBI taxonomy): Eukaryota > Metazoa > Mollusca > Gastropoda > Littorinimorpha > Ranellidae > Monoplex > Monoplex corrugatus. The sequence goes on from JAPXFY010000798.1 coordinate 45,493, forward strand.
CAGATTCACATTCCTACCTGGACTACCAATCATCTCACACTTCCAACACCAGAAACAGCATTCCCTACTCGCAGTTCTTGAGACTACGACGCCTCTGCTCAGACGAAGACAATTTTCAGGACAAAGCAGTTGAAATGACTAGATTTTTCCTGCGCAGACATTACCCACCCGAGGTCATCAATGAAGCCCGGAAAAAAGTCAGCTCTGTCTCTCGGCCAAATGCCCTCCATTCAAAGCCCAAAGCTGTCACAGAGGATCGGCCAGTCCTCAGTCTAGTTTACCACCCGTCCGTGCACCTCATAAAAAGGATCATCTTGTCCAACTGGAACATTTTGCGATCCAGTCCCACTACAGGTGAAACCTTTGACAAGCGCCCTTTGCTCGTCTACAAGAGAGACACCAATCTCCGCGACTTGCTGGTGCATTCCAATCTCAGCAAACCAGTCAGCCAACCTCCAGGAACCTCTCCATGCAACAAACCTAAATGCAAGACTTGTCCTTTCTTGTGCTCAGCCACCACAGTCAAAGGCCCCAAATCTCATATGAGAATTACAAAACATTTCAACTGTCAAACTTATAACATTGTCTACTTGATCAGCTGCTCTAAATGTTCCCAATTGTATATTGGTGAAACTGGACGCACTCTTGACACACGTTTCAAAGAACACTTGGCTGATATCCGCCACCAAAGGGTTAAAACTATCCCCAATCACTTCAACCAATCAGACCACTCTATCAATGACATCCGAGTGAAAGGTCTGTGGCTTCTACACAATAACAGCACCATAGACAGGAAAGACAGAGAATCCCACCTCATAAATAAACTTGGAACACGCCAACCACATGGTCTTAACGACAAACCATGAGTAACAAAATTCAGACATGCCGTTTCATGTCTCTTCCTGTTCCCACGCCTACCAGATTCTTGGCACCGGGCACAATCTACTCCCTTATCTCTTGGCTCTTGCCCTGTGCCTTCTTCAGAACAGGGCTATACCGATATAGCATGGCCACTTCTCAAAATTGCAGAACTTATCTCACTTCCCTTTTGACATCACAGTTGCCTCCCCTCTCCCCTTTTCTTACTACTGCTCATGATGACATGGGCATTCCATCTCTTACCCACTGGACGAGGCGGCAGGGAAGTTTTTAGTCCCGTTTTTATTATCCATTGTTTGGTGTCTGTGATTTGTCTGTGACCGTGCGTTCGCGCTTGACAAAGGCTAGTTGGCCGAAAATTTGCGCTTGTTTTGTTTTGTGTTGTCTTGTTGGAGATGCGCTTACATTGATTTTCTTGTTCTTCTGGTTTGTGTTTGCTTGGGCGCGGGCAGTCACTCTTGTTTTGGATCTTGTAATTTCACAGTAAGGCAAGAACATAGCAGAGCATAGCCACCACCACCCCCCACCCGCCCTCACACACACACACACAATCACACACACACACACACACAATCACAC
>JAPXFY010000080.1:0-27500 GCA_030674185.1 Monoplex corrugatus
GTGTAGCAATGGAAATGTTCTTTTCAATGTTATTGACCTCTTAACTCCAAGTAACAGAGGACGGCCACCTGCATCACTTGCTAGAAACATCACAAACATCAGTGGCAAGAAACTCCAGGAGGTGGTCAGACTTAGCCAAGATCGAGAGTGCTGGAGGCAACTTGTGAGGACATCATGTGCAGCGGCCAACACTGTTCCCGGTGACGCCGACAGGTGAGACAGGTGAGAACTCCAAGTGCAATCTGCACATGAATGTGTCTTTCTGTTGGTATTACGATTCTGCAGTTTTGAAAAAAACAAAATACAAAGCAACAGCTGTATAGCATAATTTTGAAGTTGTTGCAATTGTTTTTCTTTTTCGATTCGTAATCGTCGTCATCATTGTTGTTAGCTGTTATTGCTACTCCTGATTTTGCTGTTGTTTCCGTTGATGTCTATCTGTTCTTTGCCATTGAATGTGAACATCGATTAAACGATTGACTAACAGTGACTAAACGTTAATTTTTACTCATGTAGTTAAAGACATCTGACGAAGGGAAACAATCCACTCATGACCTTAAGGAATTCTTTTCTAAACCTATGGCCTGTCAGGCAGTACAGATAAAAGTTTATAGAATAATTCAAATAGCCGATACATAGTGTAAGATCAATTATAAACTCAAATAATACTTTATGATCAGCTGTTTCAGGGCGATCAACAATTGATCTTATGAGAAAAAAGTGTGGAAAGGTAAAGTGAAGACAATGAAGGAAACAGACACAGCCAGAGCTGTGGAGTTTACTTTTCTCTCTCTCCCACTGTTCTGACTTTTGGTAGTGGCAAACTGGTCACCAATTTCCTTCAATGATGTTCTTAATTTCATCACAAGCACAATGTTGCTGGTCATCATACCAATGAAAGGCAGTAAAGAAAATGAAACAAGTGAGATTTTGGGCCACACATTGAACTCAAATGTTACTAAGTAATTCTCCTTTAATGTACAAACTCCACCAGAAAGTTCAGCTCCATACAGATAATGAGAGTGAGCCAGGCTTAGAAAGATGACGACACTCACAATGATGGTCCACGATGTCTTGGCTGTACATATCACGTTCACACGATGTGGCCACATCACAGACATGGCCCTGTGTGTCACCATCAGCACCACAAGCCAGGCAGAGCAGGCAGCTGTGTTGTTTAACAGGAAATTGCCCAGCTTACACACAACATCATGAAGGCCAAACAAGCTGTACCCAGTCAGTTGAAGAACTGTGCTGTCAACTGGTCCTGTTATGATGAAACAGAGATCAGTTCAGTCAATAGCAATGTCTACATGATTTTGTTTATCTCATAGTCAGATATACTCAGTTTAATGGTCATTTAGTGGGTTTGCCATCTCGTGATGAGAAAATCCAAAAAAGATAATTTCACTCAATTTCCACTGGTTCCAATCAACCTATTTCTCCAATGTTTTTTACCAATGAGGCTGGGCCATGTCCTGCTCCTCACGATTTTCAACTACTGTGGGATCTTTAGCGTGCGCAGTGAGAAGGCACACGGGTCCGACTCGTTGTTCATCCCCTTCCGAAGGACTCGACGTTCAGTTCGATTTTCTGGTCAAACTAAGGGAAAAAAGATATATCAGGAAAAACAATGAATAAAACAAATCAATTCTATAAGGAAGGAAAGAACACAAAATGCTAAGTGGCACTGTATCTTAATGAAATACTCCTGGGAAGAACGAGTAATATTTCATGAATGACTTTGTCTGTGTGTGTGTGTGTCTGTCTGTCTATCTCTCTCTCTCTCTCTCTCTCTCTGTCTCTCTCTCTCTCTCTCTCTGTCTCTCTCTCTTGGTCTCTCTCTCTCCATCTTTTTTCTCTCCATCTTTCTCTCTCTGTCTCTCTCTTTTTCTCTCTATCTCTCTGTCTGCCTTTGTCTCTGTCTTTCTATGTCTCTGTCTGTCTCTCTGTCTCTGTCTCTGCCTCTCTCTCTCTCTCCCTCTGTCTAACTCTGTCTTTTTGTCTCTACCCCTCTCTCACTCTTTATGTCTGTCTGTCTGTCTCTCTACCTCTCTCTCACTGTTTCTGTCTTTCTGTCTCTGTCTGTCTGTCTGTCTCTCTTTGCGTATATATATATATATATATATATATATATATATATATATGTATACATATATGTATATATATATATATATATAACATGTATGTATATCAAACTCATACACACCAACACTCACATATATACACATGTACACAACAAAAATAAACTACTTGATCCAGAAACGATAATGTTTAAGACCAAGAGTTTGTAATCAGTCTTACCTCATTTTCATCGTCCACTTCAACAAATCAATCTAATCAACAAGCAATCTTTGGTTGTCTAACATGACAGATGCCCATCATGTCCTTATGATTTGCCGTTCAGAATAAGCCATAAGCCTTAACCTTGTTCAAGCTCCTATTTTATGTATTGTCGTCACTGGTTATGAATAAACGTATATTTAAATAAAGTTCGAACACACAACTTAACATTATCACAATGTATAGGCAGTGTACAATAAGGCCCTCAGCTTGCTGAGGCTAGTATCAATGATTACAGCCCCATTGTGTGACTGAGCAATATCAGGTCTTTAGCTTGTCGTCATCATCATGTGCCATGCCACGTGGCGTTGGTAATCATGGCCCTCCATACGAATCTATCCCTTGTTGCTGCGTGTGTATCTCCCACCCTCTCTGTCCTCAGCCACACTGCATGCCCATCCAATATTTCTCTCTGGGTCTACCTGGTGTTCTCTTTCCCTCCCACTTTCCTCACGAAATGGCCTGTAAATGTTGCTGGTCTTTCCCTTATCTTCTTTCTTAATGATCTTCTTGTGTCTGCTTTTTTCAAGACTGTCTCGTTTGATTTCCATGGAACTGTCAGCAGTCTTCTTGGAAACCACATTTCAGTTGCCTCAACTTTGTTCTGACTTTGCGTGTTGACTGTCCATGCCTCACAACTGTACCATAGTATCAGTTCTTTTACAACACTCAAAAACTGTCTTCCTGGTATTAATTGATAGACATTTGTTGGTAAGAACGCTTTTCATCATCTTGTCTCTACATTCCACATTGCAATTTTGATATTCTTTAATTTTGATCGCAGTAACTTGCTGATGGTCTGGTGTCACGGTCCCTACCAGACGAAGGTGCTCCACAGGAGTCTCTATTTACGTCGTTTTCCTCTTTTTTCGTATTTTGTTTGGCCATGACAATCTTGGGAGTATTCGATGGTGGTTTCCTGTTGCCTTCCATGGGTTTTTGTATGGACTCTCAGCAACCCTTTATCGTACGCACAACTACCCACAAGGCAGTAGGGGTGAATTTCTGTCAGGGTATATTCGGTTAGTTTTAGTTTCTCCCGAGATAACTAGAAGGCGGTGGTGTATTTTCTGTTAGGGTTCACTCCCTTAGCCTTGGCTTCACACAAGACACCCACAAAAAATGGTACTATTTACCCATAGCTACGGGTTTGGTTCATGGGCACCAGGGCATGTTCACACACTGGTAGGCCTGTGTGTTGCACGTCTGGGGTCCAGACCTCCTCCGAGTCCCTCGAGTTTTAGCCCGAGTTAAAGAATTGCTCAGTTACCGCATGTCACCATGAGGAGGCACAACGTAGGGCTTGCTGATAGGCTATGTACTGACAGAGAGAGACGCATTCTGCTCTCCTTTTTGCATAGTTGATGCAGCATTGCTTGCCAACGGTATAGGCTGAAAGCGAGAGGTGACAAGCACACAGTCACTAGCCAAAACACTAGACACCTTACATCAACCCTTTGACACACCTAGCTTGAACTGATTTGTACATATTAATTGATATAATAAACAGTTCGGCACTAGATCCCCAACCTGCTGTGAATAGTAAAATATACTGATAAATTTCTGCCAACAGTGCATGATTAGATTCTCCCCCCCATCCACCTTTGTTTTTTGACTTGTACAACTCCCTATGAAAACAACAATAATAATGATAATTAAAATAATTATCATAATCATGAGAACACGAAATAGAAGAAGAGGAAGAAGAAAAAGTCGAAGAAGAAGAAGGACGATATATATGAGCACGTACTGTTAGATTCTCTTTGTTCTGGATAGCACATTAGAAAAAGTAGCGTGTGGTTCCGATTGATAATGGTACGAGTGTTGTAGTTTTATAACGATGATTTTGTGGGTATACCTTTATACGATTTTGGTAAAATGTAACAGGTTTAACAGGCCAGAAGACATTTACCACTTCAGTGTGTTAACATTTTGTGTAAGACGTGTGATACCTGGAATGAAGTGAATCGTGCTCTACTCTATTCGTTTGTGTGCGAGCGAGATATGACTCCCTGTGACGGTGTTTGATCGTACAATATAAGTGTCATACACATTATTATATTGTGTGGAAAACGAACATAATCCTGGATCATCAGCCCGGCATTCCGAAATACTTCAGTGCCAGTGAAAAAGGTAAGAGAAAACAACACTCTACCTCTTCCACTAGTGACACAGATAACAGCCTGGAACTAGTTGACAGAACAAGACAGGAGAAAAAGAAAAGCAGACAAGCTAGGGAGCCAATAATTCCATTAGAAATGGATCTGACGGGTATTTATGAGGAGTTTGACAAAAGAATGGAGGTTTTATCAAGAAAACGAGACTTTTCATAACTTAGAGCGGATATGGACAAAATAGTGTCAGCTGTGAATTGTCACAATGATAAAATAGAAAGTGCTTTGTTTGACCTTCACAATGAGAAAGATAAACTTAAAAAAACAAGTAGTTAAACTGCAAGGAAACAATAATGAATTATGGGGTCAGTTGAGTCAGTGTGTGAAAGAGAACAATGACTTGAAGAAAGCATTAAACCACCAGGAACAGCATGGAAGGACATGGAATTTACCAGTGTTTGGGTTGAAACAGGCGGGAAGAATCGGGGAAGTGGAAACAGTTCATGACTGTGTAAAAAGTGAATTGCTGTGTTAGCTAATAAAGTCAGTGCTCCAGTGAAAGAGACTGACATTGAATTTGCACACCACTCTGGTGCCTTGCCGCATGGTATTGGCGATCATGGACTTTCATCTGTCTCTATCTCTTGTTTCCTCAAGCATCTCCTCCACCCTCCTCGTCTTCAGCCACTCTGCAAGTCCATCCAACAAATTCTTCCTGTGTCTACCTGGTGCTCTCTTTCCCTCCAGCTTTCCCGCTGTGACCAGGTGCTCCAAATCCCCTTTCCTCATAAAATGGCATACAAATGTTGCCTGTCTTTTCCTAATCTTCCTTATGAATGATCTACTTGTGTCTGCTTCCATCAAGACTGTCTCATTTGTTTTCTTTGCTGTCCATGGAACTCTCAACATTCTTCTCAGAAACCACATCTCGGCTGCCTCAATCTTGTTCTGGCTTTGCTTGTTGACTGTCCATGCCTCACAACCATGCAACAGTATTGATTCTATGTAACATTCAATAACTCTCTTCCTGATGCTAATTGATAGCCATTTGTTGGTAAGAATGCTTGTCATCTTCTTGAATGCTGTTTTAGCTTGGCCGATTCTGCTGGCTATATCTGATGTGCATCTGATGTGCATCTACAAGATTTTGTAGGTCCCTTTCATTTTCTGCAATTAGCACGGTGTCTGCGTATCGAATGCTGTTTTTTGTCATTTTTCCTCCAACCTTTAATCCAGGGTCTTCCTCTAGGTTTCTCATGATGTTTTCGCTCTAAAGTAAAAACAGATCTGGTGACAAAATACAACCCTGTCTGACTCCTCTTTTGATATTTTGGAAAGAGCTTATATTGTTTTCTATTCTCATTGCAGCTGTTTGTTCCCAGTACATATTTCTGATTATTCGTAGATCTTAACTGCAATTTCTGCAAAGATCTACAACCTAATGCTCCTAAATATAGGATAAGGCCGGAGATAGATCCAGTTCTGAGGAAAAACTAAAATGGGTTTCGCCAAAACAGATCGACATCAGGACAAATACTCACCATCAGACGTATATTGGAAGGCATAAAAGCCAAACACCTCCCAGCTGTTCTCCTATTTATCGACTTTTCCAAAGCTTTTGATTCGATCCATCGATGATCATTATGATGTATCAGAATACCCGCTGTATGGTATGCTCCCCCGACGGAGACACAGACTTCTTCAACATCACTGCTGGAGTCCTTCAAGGAGATACGCTTTGCCCCCTACATTTTCATCATCTGTCTCGATTATGTACTGAGGAAAGCAGTGGATAAGAATAAAAAACTTGGCTTTACCCTCACAGAACAGAGGAGCAGACGCTACCATGCGGTAAAGATAACAGATGCGGATTACGCTGATGACCTGGCTGTTCTCGCAGACCTTCTAAAGGATGCAACATCTCTCCTTCACAGTGCCGAAAGAACAGCAATAGAGATCGGACTCCACCTCAATGCAAACAAAACAGAGTTCATCTGTCTGAACCAAGATGCATCAGAAGGCATGAGAAGTCTCAATGGAGGTACAATCAAACAAGTTCAAGACTTTAAATACCAGGGCAGCTACATTGACTCCACAGAACAAGACGTCAACACCAGACTCGGAAATGCCTGGGGCGCTCTAAATCAACTGGACAAAATCTGGAAATCCAATCCACCAGACAACCTGTAAAAGAACTTCATCCGAGCAGAGGTAGAGTCCGTTCTTACAAATGGCTCAATCTTTTGGACGCTAACAACGACATTGGAGAAGAAGATTGATGGAGCATATACAAGAATGCTGCGTGCAGCCCTGAACAAATCCTGGAGAGAACATCCAACTAACAAAGAGTTATATGGTAAGATCCCACCAATCAGTAAATCAATACGTCAGCAAAGACTGCGCTTCGTGGGACACTGCTGGCGTAGCAAAGAAGAACTGGTGGGGATGTTCTACTATGGAGACCCAGCCATGGCAAACACAGACCAGGACGTCCAAATTAGACCTTCATCGACCAACTGATGGATGATACAGGCTGTCAGTATGATGAACTCCTACTGCGATGTCTGACAGAGAAGGATTGAAGAAACGTATCATGGATAGCCATGCAAGCTCGACATGATGATGATGATGATGATGTAGATCTTTTCCATCAACAGTGAGTCTCTCCAGTTGGTTGATCAATTCTTCATGTCTTACCCGATAGAAAGCCTTAGCATAGTCAACAAAGCATAAATACAAATCCTTATTAATCTCAATTGACCTCTCTATGATAGTTCTTATAGGATGTATATGGCATTAATAGTTCATTTCCCTTCCACAAATCCACACTGTTCTTTTGCTATTTCTATTTTGATTCTATTCCTTGTCCTCATCGATGATTATTCTTAACAGGGTTTTTGTTACATGACTCATCAAACCGATTGTGCGATGGAGTTCGCATTCTATAACCCCTGTCTTCTTTGGAAGTGCAATGAAAATTGATTTTGACATATCTTTGGGGATTTTTCCAGTGTCGTAAATTTCATTTAGGAGTGTTATTTTTTCTATTCCAAATTCCATATTCCTCCAGGGCTTCAATCATCTCTGTAGTAATGTTGTGTGATCCTGGGGCTTTTCCTGGTTTCATCTTTTTCGAGTGATGCTCTAACGACGTGTTATTGTCCATTTTTACTCCAGGCAACTCAGATCTGCTGTGTTGACATCACACAGAAAAGAAAAGCAGTCTGGAGTATCTATCGGGGAACACTTCACACAGGCCAATTTTAAATTACTGATGGAAGTCAAGAATCATACTGCCACAATGGCATCATGGTCGTCCAACAGGGAATTTTTGGCTAAACTTAAAAACGGACAGACTGTTCACATTGTCATCGACAACAACATCGATGAACTGTTTAAAAACTTAATGTAACTGACATGATGTAAGCCTGCTTGGTCAGTGGTAAAGCACGCACCTCCCCGTATGGTTACAAGGGTTTGCACAAGATTCGCTTGGGCAAAACTCTGTGCTTGAAGCCTCTTGTCCATCAAGCTGTAACAGCCTTTCTTCAGAGTTAAGGAAGATAAAGCAACGAGGAAGAGGAGATACGCACCACCCTTATAACGCTCATCTCATTGAAAAATTGAGGTCTCTACCACCTCTCTCGCCCTTGACCTCAGGGTCTTCATGGGATCACCTTTACCTGTAGCCAAAAATAATGTGTGCATACAAAATTTGCAGGTGATGGATGGGTGTCCGTGGGTGCGTGCGTGCGTGTGTGCATGCGTGCGTGTAGTCGTGTGTGTGGGGTGTGTGTGTGTGTGCATGCGTGCGTGTACGTGTGTGTGTGTGTGTGTGTGTGTGTGTGTGTGTGTGTGTGTGTGTGTGTGTGTGTGTGTGTGTGTGGACATTATTATTCTGATCGTCTATGCACGTGAATAGGTACGCAGCCACAAGTATGAGCGTCCACTCGCACGCACGCGTGCACACGTATGCGCAGATACACAAACCCGGCGCATTGACGCGTGCGCGCGCACGTGCGCCCATACACACACACAAGATCATGCAAAAGTGTGCAAAGGTAATGGATTGAGCATTTTCTTTCTCCTTCTCCCCCCCCCCCCCCTCGTCCACCGTCTTTCTTTTGCTTTCTTCCTCGCTTTTGATGAGTGGAATGTGGTGGAGGAGAATCATTACATATGGTTATACAGGTGTGTATATATATATCCATGCGTTTGTATATGCATATGTATATGTATATGTATGTATATGTGTATGTGTATGTGTATGTGTATGTGATGTGTATGTGTGTGTGTGTGTGTGTTGTGTGTGTGTGTGTGTGTGTGTGTGTGTGTGTGTGTGTGTGTGTGTGTGTGTGTGTGTGTGTGAGGACATTATTATTCTGATCGTACATGTATATGCACGTGGATAGGCACGCACCCACGAAGATGAGCGTCCACTCGCACGCACGGCACACACAGATGCACATACACAAGTACATGCGTGCATGTGTGTGTGCTTATGTATTTGTATTTATCTATCTATCTACCTACCCACCTATCTATATCTATCTATCTATCTATCTATCTATCTATCTATCTATCTATCTATCTATCTATCTATGTACCTATGTATCTATGTATATATGTATATATGTATCTATGTATCTATGTATATATGATACTATGTATCAATGTATCTAGTATCTATGCAATCTATCAATCTATCTGATCTATCAATCTATCTGTCTGTTTGTTTGATTAAAATGCTTTTTGCTCGGAAAGTTGGTTTAGCTGTTTGCTGTTTCATTATTTTCCTTATGTTGTATTTAGCTATGTCAATGAATGACTTTTTCCATGAAAACATGTGCATATTTCGTCACAAAGAAGATGTTTGTGTTCACTATGGTTGTAATATTGATAACTGTGTTGAGACAGTAGTCTCGTTTTGTTACATATAGAATTAAAGAGAAAGGTTGAAATATTTATGTACCAGTTATAATTATAATGGATAACCTTCGCATTGCATAATTGAACTGTCAAGGTCTTGGAAATCCTCAAAAGATGAGAGATGTGTTTCAAATATCTCAAACATAAAAAAGATCATTGTTTTTATCTTTTACAAGATACAAACTTCGAATTAAAGCTAGAACCATACATTAAGTCTAAATGGGGATATACATGCTACTTCGCTTCTTACAGTTCTCAGTCTAGAAACGTAGCAGTAATGTTTGATGATATTTTTGAATTTATGATAAAGAAAGTCTACAAAGATACAGAAGGTAATTTACATGTGTTTCCCTCACAACAATAAATAAAGATTTCCTACTTGTCAATATTTAAAGCCCAAATAAAGACACACAATAATTTTATGAAAAGTTGGAACAACACACTGAATTAAAAAAGTAGGGTCTTCACATGTAACCATAGGGGGTGACTGGAATCTTGTACTTGACATCAGCATGGATTGTTACAGTTATAAACACGCCAATAATCCAAAAGCAAAACAAACGTTTTTAGAATTTGGCATGAATTTGGATTTAACTGATATTTGGAGAGAAATTAATCCAGATATAAGAAGATATACTTGGTGCACACCGTTTCAACAAAGCCCTCTGGATTTCTTTCTTATTTCTGAAAGTATGATAAAAACATGTAAAGGAAGCTGCAATTGTTTATGGGTATCGTTCAGACCATTCAGTGATTACTTTGAAATTTTCATTTGCAAAAGAAACGAAACGAAAAACTTTTTGGAAATTTAACACTTCCTTATTAAAAGATGTTGACTACGTAGAAGAAATTAATACTGAAATTAAAAATGTAACCGAGTAATATGCTGTACTGGTGTACAATGAAAAAGGAATTGACCAGTTATTCCTTGATGTCGTTCTGATGAAAATACCATAAAAAATAATTGCATATCTGTCTATAAAAAAACGTAAGAGCACAGAAAATAAATATCAGCTAGAGACAGAAATACAGCATCTAGAGCAAATGAAACGTAAAGCTGACCGACAGAATGAACGCTTGGAGAATGTAAAGCCAATTTGAAACAGTCGAAAGGTATAACTATTTACAACTGTACATAAAAGACTTCGCAAAATGCAGATGATACACAAATCATAACACAAGGTAATGCAAGTTCTTTTGAAGAAACCATTAACTTATTGAATAATTTTGAGCGGAAATCTGGTTCAGTGACAAACACCAGTAAAACACAAGCTATAAGGCTTGGAAGGAAGAAAATCCATAATCAGTTATTTACCACATCTTAAAATGGAATGGAATCCATCCAAGTTTAAGATTTTAGGTGTTTGTTTTACCGCAGACTTGACAGACTGGACTGTGAAAAGCTTAATCATGATAAATTTTCAGAAATCTTAAAGTTATTTAAGATATGGATAAAAAGATCAATCACCACACTGGGACGAATAGCTGTTGTAAAATCTGTAATTTTATCTAAACTTATTATTTTATATCTGTGGATGCTTCTCCCTAATCCCCATGACAGCTTTATTAAAACGTAAAACAGTTCTGCTTCAAATTCACACGGAAAGAAACCCAGACCACATTAATAGAAAATCTGCAGTAAAACGTATTCATAAGTGAGGACATGGTTTGATTGACATAAAACAGTTTATAAACAAGCTAAAACTTTTCTGGATACGAAAATCAAACATACAAAGCAATAATGGACAGACATTATAACTGTTATGTTTCCCATGGTGGATAACCTTAATATGTATGGGTCAGGTCTACCAGTTAATACCAAAGTCAACATGTTTTAGCAACCGTGTTAGATGCGTATAAAGAATTAACAGGGAAAATACACTCAGCAACTTCTGAAGAATTTCCTACTGAAACCATGTTTTGTAACGACAATATAAAAATTGAAAATAAAACAATCATATAAAACATGGATTAATACAGGTATCTTCCGTGATTCTCATCTTACGAAAAACAATGGTCACTTTTTGACTTATGATGAATTCAGAACTTCATACGGACTAATCTTGAATTTTATCACCTATTTTGGAGTAATTCATGTGATTAAAAATACATAAGATAAGTACACCTTGACATTCATGATAACTATACTATGAATTTGAATAAGTCCCTTCAGATCATTTATTCAAACCACGAAGAAACGGAACAATACTATGATATACTAACTGACAATTGTCAAGACCCAAAATGTTGTAGTAAGTGAAACACAAACTTTTGAACAGACATAAACTGGAAGATTGTTTTCAGAAAGATTTAGAGAATAACTGATGTCAAATGGTTTCAAATCTGGATAGTTCACAGAATCACTGCTACTAAAAAAACACTTAAAAATATGAAAATCAGTAACAATGATAAACGTGCCTTTTGCAATATAGAACCTGAAGATATTCAGCATTTTTTCGACTGTAAATGAAAAATGTGTATATACACATTATCTCAAGTTAAACGAAGAATTCATTGTACTTGGAACATCTGAGAGCGTTAAAACAGATGATATCTTTGATTTTTTTCTTGATTTAAAAAAAAAATCTTCTCATATAAACTGTCGAATATAGAAAAGACAACCTATTTTTCATGTATTCTTACAACAACGTAAACGGCGGTTCATGATAGAAAGACACATACATACATAAATATGTGCTACACAACATTTGCATCAAAGTGGTCTTATTATTTACCTCTGATGTTTGACGCATAAACAATTGTCTCAATTTAATGTACAGCAGAATGGCCAATGAGTCAATATATAAAGATCATGTTACAACACAAAAGTAGATCGTGATGGAATGTAGAGGACATGCCCTTTTCTATAAAATGACAAACATCCTCTGTTCAAAGATATTTTTTCGTAGACATCATTGGAAGAAAAAAAAACAGCATGCAGTTATTGCTGACATATAAAGCTGTTCGAATTCGATATTGTTTGCCCAATTATTTGCTTTTGTTTGTTTGAGTGTGTGTGTATGTCTGTGTGTGTGTGTGTGTGTGTGTGGTGTGTGTGTGTGTGTGTGTGTGTGTGTGTGTGTGTGTGTGTGTGTGTGTGTGCACGCACATGCGCACGTGTGTGTGTGTATTTGAGAGTATTTCTTTTCATTATTGTTTCATATGTACATTTGTATAATTTTCTTCTTAAAATGCGAATGTACCTATATCTCTTCACCTATTACAGATAGACATATGGATGTACATGTGCATGTATGTATATACATATGTATATATATTTTTTTTTTATATAGATATATATACATATTTATATGTATATAAACACACACACACACACATATGTATATATATATATATATATATATATATAAACAGATATATATATATATATATATATATATATATATATGTATGTGTGTGTCTGTATGTGTGTATAGAAAAGTGCGTATATTTGTATGTGTATGCATATAGTATGTGTGTATGTGTATGTATTCTATTAGGCATTGGTATATGGATTATATGTATGTGTATATATATGTATCGCAACGAATGCGTATTTTTCTACGCTTTATTGGATCTACTTATTTGCATTGCATACATTTCAAGATGTTTGTATATGCTAGTATTTGAAAATGAAGAAAACAAGTTAAAGAAAGAAGAAGCAGAAATGGAAAAGAAAAAGAAGAATATGATATGTTAATCATCGTCATGTTCATCATTATCATCATCATCATCATCATCATCATCATCATCATCATCATCATCATCATCATCATCATCACCACCACCACCACCACCATCATCATCATCATCAATAGAATAAGAGAAAAGAGACACATGCAGCAGTCAGACCATCCCATCATCCTTTGAGTTCTGGTTACAGTAATCTGTTGAGACTTCTCTTCCACACATTCCAGTCTTCCTGTACTGGCTTCACGTTTACCTTTATAAACAGATAAACCCATGATTACTGGTGATAATTTATTGCATTGTTTTTACTGTGTATGTGTCAGATTTGTAAGCAAGAGGTATAAATCATAAGTATGTTTTTCAATTTGAAACATTTCATGTCATCCATGCTCTGGCAATATCGATGATTTATTGTATCTGACTCTGAAGATAGTACTGGCATAAAAATATAATGTTAGTTGTCAATATATTTATTATGACTCTCTCTCTCTCTCTCTCTCTCTCTCTCTCTCTCTCCACACACACACACACACACACACACACACACACACACTCACACACAGATATATGTATATGTATATATGTACATATATACATATGTATATATATATATATATATATATTATGGATACATATATATACTTGTATATATATATATATATATATATATATATATATATATACATAGACACATACACACACACACACATACACGAACACACACACACACACACACACACACACACACACACACACACACACACACACACACACACACACACACACATACACACACACACACACTTTAATGTTGAATGCAAGAAAACGTGACACACACAGGGAAGGACAAAGAGACTGAGAGCCCTGTGAACATAAATAAACACAATGTTTCCCCCCCCTCTCTCTCCCTCTCTCTCTCTTTCTCTCTGCCTCCTCTCTCACTCTCTCTCTCTCTCTCTTCCTCTCTCTCTCTCCCCTCTGTGTGTGTGTGCGTGTGTGTGTGTGTGTGTATGTGTGTGTTTGTCTGTCTGTCTGTATGTGTGTGTGTGTGCACCCACGTGTGAATGTGTCTATGTGTGTATGTGTCTACGTGAGTGCATAATTATAAAAGATCTGTGAGAGAAATGTGTTCGCACACTTCCTAGTTCCAGCACCAGCTTCCCCCTAACAGTGCACTATGACCTGTGAAAGATGTTGTTGAACAGATCAATACATGCTTTGTAAATATAAATCTGGAAACAGCAGCAAGTTGTAGTTGGCACCAGCCTGGAAGATGTATACAGTATAGCCTAGTTTACCGTATGGCTGGAACCACTACTAACACTGTTCACTACTTTTTCTCATCCAAAACAAGTGTGATTGCCCGTTTTCAAGCAAACAGGAACCAGGAAGAAAACATGAAATAAGAATCAGAACGCGTATTTAATGCAACCAGGCAAGACAGGCGTACATTTTCGGCCTACTGTCTTTTGTCACGCGTAAGATTACAAAAAAATGATTCGTAAATATAAATCTGGAAACAGCAGCAAGTTGTAGTTGGCACCAGCCTGGAAGATCTTAACAGTAAAGCCTGGTTTACCAAACAGATGGAACCACTAATAAGACTGTTCAGTTCTTTTTCTATCCAAAACAAATGTGGCTGCCCATGCTAAGCAAACAGGAACCAGGAAGAAAACACGAATTAAGAATCAGAACGCGTATTTAATGCAACCAGACAAGACAGGCGCTCAACTGTCTTTTGTCACGCGTAACATCACAACCAGCAAACACCAAATACAAAAATTACGATGCTTCGTTCAGTGTGAGAAAAGGACTAAGCTGGCTTTTTTTTAGTTCACTTTAGTCCTTTTATCACACTGGACGAAGCAGCAGCAGTGAAGTTTTAGTCATTTTTCTCCTAATTGTTGTATTTGGTGTTTGCTTGTTTATGGTCTTACGCTTGACAAAGACCAATTGGCCGAAAATTTGTCTTGTCTGGTTGTATTGAATACGCGTTCTGATTGTGTGTGTGTGTGTGTGTGTGTGTGTGTGTGCGTGCGTGTGTGTGTGTGTGTGTGTGTGTGTGTGTGTGTGTGTGTGTGTGTGTGTGGTGTGTGTGTGTGTGTGTGTTGTGTGTTTTCTCATACATCGTTCTGGCAAACCCAATGTATTGTTTCCTGGCTTTCCATTACATTTCGACATTGGAGAATGAAGACCTGACTCATGCGCATCAGCTGGTTTTCCATATACTCCCCTGTCCCCACCCCTGGGTACAAGACTGCCATATCGTGTGTTATTTCACAAAGCCAGCCGGTCGTGCAATTTCATGATTTTTTTTTCTAAATCCTTGAAGGCTGCTTGGTTTGATTCATTTGACTCCTGTGCTGTCCATTCCGTATAAAAATCACACGAGATTGAAGCTGTGCTTAAGAAATAGGTAGTAGTGCGAAGTGCAAAGGTGATTTTAGCGGTTGTGTGGCTTCGTTGATAAAGCTGTGGAAACAAAATCTGAAATCCCAACCAACAACGAACCACTTGACCTGCATATTGCCTGTCTTAATGCTCAACTCATTCTAGTGTATGGACTTAGAGTATCATAATGCTCAATTTATTCTAGTGGTGTGGACTCAGTGTCATAATGCTCAATTCATTCTAGTGGTATGAACTTAGAGTATATCATGCTCAATTCATTCTAGTGGTATGGCCTCAGAGTATCCTAATGCTCAATTCATTCTAGTGGTATGGACGTAGAGTATCCTAGTGCTCATTTCATTCTAATGGTATGAACTTAGGACTATCATAATGCTCAATTCATTCTAGTGGCACAAACTCAAGAATATCATAATGCTCAATACCCAATGAAATATTCTATTTCTCTCACTACCCCCCCCCCCCCACCCCCTCATTTCTTCACCCGTTGGTTACCACAAATGTCCTTGTCTATTTTTCCACACAGAGTGGGCAGCTGCAGAGACCCCTCAACGGCGTTCCTATGGTGGCCTCCTCTCCAGTGCGTCACGACGGACCTCCACTTGACCTGCATATTGCCTATCTTAATGCTCAACTCATTCTAGTATATGGACTTAGATTATCATGATGCTCAATTCATTCTAGTGGTATGGACTCAGAGTATCCTAATGCTCAATTCATTTTAGTGGTGTGGACGTAGAGTATCCTAGTGCTCATTTCATTCTAATGGTATGAACTTAAGAGTATCTTAATGCTCAATTCTTTCGAGTGGTGTGAACTTAGAAATATTATAATGCTCAATTCATTCTAGTGGTACAAACTCAAGACTATCATAATGCTCAATGCCCAGTGAAATATTATATTTCTCTCACTACCCCCCCCCCCCCTTCTCATTTCTTCATCCCTTGGTTCCTTGACGTGTCCTTGTCTATGTTTCCCCACAGAGCGGGCAACTGCAGAGAACCCCTCAACGGCGTTACAATAGTGGCCTCCTCTCCAGTGCGTCACGATGAACCTCCATGCCTGCAGACCAGCCTCGTGGAGCTGCAGAGCTATCAGACACCGTGGAAGGCCCTGAGTGAGTTCGCCATGCAGGGCGACATGGACCACCAGTACCCGCCCTTCCAACAGATGGTGAGCTGCTTTCTGCCTCCTGAGGTAGACGATACCATAGTGTATATGGATGAGCAAGGCTGTTGATTATGAGTGTTTACTGTGACTGATGTAGAGACTTTTGAAGGCTTGTCTTTTGGCTGCTGATGATAGGGTTTCGTTCGTGCCCTGCTCTTGTTGGTATGTTATGTTCTGGAAGGGGTCTGTACGGAAATGTCAAAGATGTTTGGTGATGTCTGCAGTGTCGGTTATAGACCTTTGTCTTTTATCTACTGTTGATAGGGAGTGTTGGATGTTGACTTGTATGGTGTTCTATATAAGGAAAGGGGTTTAAAGGATGATTTAAGATGACAGTGGTGTTGCTAGTATTTGCATCTTTGCTAGTGTTGAGATGTTGCTGAAGATGCCAGTTACTGAATTCCATGCTACAGAAAGGAGCATATATGGATAAAGTTGGGAATGATGCTCTTTCCAAAATATCAACAGAGACGTCAGGCAAGGTTGTGTTCTGTCACCAATTTGGTTTTCACTTTACAGCGAAACCATCATGGGAAACCCTGAAGAGTGACCTGGAATAAAGAATGGAGAAAAATGATAAACAACATTCATTCAGCAGATGTCACCATGCCAATTGCAGAAAATGAAAGGGACCTACAAAACCTTGTGAACATAAAAGAAATAGAAAGCAAAAATAAAGGATCAGAGCTAAATAGCACAAATACGGAAGTCATGGTAATCAACATATAACGTGAAATCCCCTCATGCAAAATAACAGCAAATGGCACAACTTTGAGACAGGTTGATAAGTTTAAATATCTGGGAACGGTCATCTCTCCAAATGGCAGATGCACATCAGAAGTAGCCAGCAGAATCTGCCAATCCAAAACAGCATTCAAGAAGATGAAAAGCATTCTTACCAACAAATTCCTATCTGTTAACATCCAGAAGAGTGAGAGTGTTCTTGAATGTTATACAGAACGGATCATGTTATACGGTTGTGAGGCATGGACAAGTCAACAAGAAAGCCAGAACAAGATTGAGGAAGCTGAAATGTGGTTTCTAAGAAGAATGCTGACAGTTCCATGGACAGCAAAGAATACAAATGAGACAGCTGGAGGGTAAAAGAACACCAGCTAAACTCAGGAAGAAAATATTGGACAGACTTGCAGGGTGGCTTAGGACAGAGAGGGTGGAAGATGTGCTTACGGCGACAAGGGATAGATGCATATGAAAGGTCAAATTGCCAACGCAATTTGGCAGGGCACATGATGATGATGACAGGGATTCCGGCAGACTCAAGGAGTTTGCCATGTTATCAGATTCAGATCTAGATGAACAACATATGGAATTGCAGTCCTATGATAACATATGCAAGTTACACTCTGTTAAACATGTTCCAGACGAACTGCACAAGGAATTTCTGTGTTTGCAGACTGTGCAACTCTTAAAAGTATTACATGCTATGAAAACTCACAGAAACAAATGAACACAATTGATACTATTTCCAATGTATTTGGACTTAGCGATCAGCCTTGAGAAAACACAGGTAATGGGCTGGGGCATGGTTAAAACAGTTAGTCAATATCAATGCTTAAATTGTCTTGAAACTGTGCATATCTAGTCCTGGTGATAGACAACTCTTCTATCAGGTATTAAGGCTACCTTCCAGGGTTAGGACCCAAATCTGCTATGTCAGAGTGGGACTGAAAAACAAATGGAATCGATGAAAGTAACTTTTGATTCAACAGGAAAATAGGTATATTTCACGAGTGAAGTTGATGATAACTGATATTGTTTGCTTTCTGGTTTCGTAACTAAGTCTCACCTGTTTCACCTGTCAGCATCTCCGGTTTGGTGTTGGCCGTTCCACACTTTGACATCACCATCTCCCTCCAGGCCGCCCTGTCTTGATTTTTGTGGACAGTTTCTTGAATGTTTAGGCCACTGACGTTGGTTCTGTTCGTGATGTAGGAGACTGGAGGTCAGCCTTTCTGTGAATATTTAGGCCACCGCAGAATAACGATATAGAAAAATCATTTATCATTATCGTAATCATCATCATAATCAACATCATCATCATTAGTAGTAGTAGTATTAGAAGTACTAGTAGTAGTAGTAATAATAATGATAATAATAATAGTAATAATAATAATAATAGTAGTAGTAGTTAAAGTAGTAGTAGTAACATTAGTGGTAGTAGTAATAGTAGTAGTAGTATCATTATTATCATTGCCAATATTTGTCATATCACCATTATCATCATTACCTTCAACATATCATCATCGTCGTCGTCATCATCATCATCATTGTTAGATTTATAATTATCAGTGTTGGTTTTATTCTTTATTCTGGATTTACATGTTGGGTTTGCTGTCAAGTTACCTTTGTGAATTCACTTCAATGAATGTAACCAAGGCGACGTATCAAAACTAATCCACCCAACTCCATGTACCCTTTGAGTGTATCATTATGGCTCTGCCGTATTCAAGCTTGGGGTCCCTAGTTTATTTAAGAGGGACCCATCCCAGTCGGATAATTCCATATGCGTTTGACAAATCTGCCGGCTGTCAAATGATAAACTCCTATTATATATATATATATATATATATATATATATATAATATATATATATCAAAACATCATTTACAATGTAACATGGAACACATTTCAATCCACGGGAAGTATAAAAGGAATAAACAAATAGACAATAAAAATGAGGCAAAGTCTAGAGCAACTGATCATTTATAACATTATGAAGTCAACATATGTATGGCCGACTATCGTGGTCAACAAAGACCAGCCTAGCACTTTATTTGTGTATCCTCATATGTGTTTGTGAGAGGGGTTGTCGCTAGGTGATATACGCGTATGTAAACTGCTGTTGTTTGCGCAGAGCCTCAGCAACTCTCTCCATCTGCCTCCACAAGTCCAGGGCAAACCGTGGTAAGACAGCTGCTGTTCTCATGGGAGGCACAGATGGCTGAACAGTAGATGGCAAATCGCAGCGTAGGGCCAAAACCACAAGCAGTGCTCTGTGGCAATGCCCTTTGTGTAATGTGCAGCTGCGGGATTTCCTGTCTGGGTATACTATCATAGCCTTTCCCCACCCAAGGGGTAACCCACTAAGCAGCAGACGCAGGTGCATCTCATAAAGTCTATTGTCATACTGTAGCAGAGACCTAGCACTGACCTGACCTGTGAAGTCAACATGTAAGCCTTACAGCCATGTGTTTTGGCAAGGTATTGAACGTAGGAGGGGAATCAGGGTTGGGGATCGAGAAATATATAAGACTATACTGACAACACCAGAACGATTGGAACATGACATAGGGCAGTGAACAGTCCAGAGTTTTATATTTCCAGGTGGGATTAAAGTCAGCACATGAGGTCTTGAGTGCACCGATTTGTTACAAGAGACAGAAAGCCAGCTGCCATGTTTCAGTTTGAGTTTCAGTTTCTGAAGATGACGTCTCCGAGCTCGGAACGAATTGCATATGCACTAATGTCACAGGTGCCATGTGATGGAGAAGATCCAGAAGGATCACAGCCTTGAGCCTGCACATAAACTCACGAGCTGGCCAGGTCCTTAGGTCCTATCTAGATAGTTCCATAACCCTGGTGTCGTAGAGGAGTGAGGTAGCTGAGACCTCAACGTTTCCGGGGCCAGCACCGTGAGCGCGACGCCCATCCCCGATCCCTTGATTCATATGCATATACATATTCACTTTTTTAACCAAGACTTCAGAGAGGCAAGAAGGCTAATTGGTCTTCAAGGGGTGGGACCGGGGAAATCAACCTATCTCTTCAATGTGTTTTTTTTACCGTGGCAGCCGGGCAATGCTCGGCTCTTAACGATTTTCAATTATCGTGGGATCTTTAACGTGCACAGCTAGAAGGCACACAGATCCAACTCGTTTTTCGTCTCCTTCTAAGGACTAGACGTACAGATCGATTTTCTGGTCAAACTGAGGAGAAAAGTCGAGGCTTTACGGGAAGCAAACCCTGAAACCTCCAGTTTAGTTTTTGGCAGGTAAACGTCTGAACCATTCTGCCACTCTTGAGAAGCTGAAACGAAAAAGTGGTGTTATGCAGGCCATGTACAGATGGGCCGCAACTTCTGATCTTAATTGATAGGCATTTGTTGGTAAGAATGCTTGTCATCTTCTTGACTACTGTTTTGGCTTGGCTAATTCTGCCAGCTTTTTCCGATGTGCATCTGCCGTCTGATGAAATGACCGTTCCCAGGTATTTGAACTTATTAATATGTGTCAACGTTGTGCTATTTGCTGTTATTTTGCATAAGGGGATTTCATGTTTTTTACTGATCGTCATGACTTCAGTCTTCGTGTTGTTTAGTTCCAACCTCTTACCTTTGCTTTCTGTTTCTAGTATATTCACAAGGTTTTGTAGGTCCCTTTCATTTTCTGCAATTAGCACGGTGTCATCTGCGTACCGAATGTTGTTTATCATTTTCCCTCCAACCTTTAACCCACGGTCTTCTTCTAGGTATCTCATGATTTTTTTCATTGTAAAGTGAAAACAGATCTGGTGACAAAACACAACCCTGTCTGACTCCTCTTTTGATCTTTTAGAAAGAGCTTATATTGTTTTCTATTCTTATTGCAGCTGTTTGTTCCCAGTACATATTCCTGATTATTCGTAGACCTTTTCCAACGACATTGAGTCTCTCCAGTTGGTTGATCAATTCTTCATGTCGTACCCAATCGAAAGCCTTGGTATAGTCAACAAAGCATATATACAAATCCTTATTCCTCTCAATTGACATTTCTATGATAGTTCTTAGGATGTATATGGCATAACCAGTCCCTTTCCCTTCCACAAATCCACACTCTTCTTCTGCTATTTTTCTCTTTTGATTCTATTCCTTGTCCTCATCATGATTATTCTTAACAGGATTTTCGTTACATGACTCATCAAACTGATTGCGCGATGGAGTTCGCATTCTATAGCCCCTGTCTTCTTTGCAAGTGCAATAAAAATTGATTTTGACATATCTTTGGGGATTTTTCCAGTGTCATAAATTTCATTTACGAGGACTGTTATTTTTTCTATGCCAAATTCCTCCAGGGCTTCAATCATCTCTGTAGTAATGTTATCTGGTCCTGGAGCTTTTCCTGGTTTCATCTTTTTCAGTGCTGCTCTAACTTCATCTTTCATTATGGGTGGTCCTTCAAAGTTCTTTGTTATAATGTGTTCTTCGTTTCTGTCATCCTCAAAAAGGTCTTTAATGTACTCTCCCCATCTGTCCAGTATTTTGTTCTTTTCCATGATAAGAGTGCCATCTTTCGATTTTAAGCAATCAGTTGATGTGCATATATTTTTCCTGTGGACAATTTCTTCAATTCGTCTGTACATACCCTGAGGATCCATTTTGTGTCGTTCTTCTATCTCTTTGCATTTTGTGTTCAGCCAAGCTTCCTTAGCTTCATTGCACCTATACCTGATTTCTTTGTTTATCTTCCTGTATATCTCCTCGTTTCTCTTTGCCCTCCTCCTTTCCTCCATCAAGCCCAAAATGTCATTAGTCATCCAGCTCTTATTTGCTTTTTTATCTGCCTTAGGGATTTCTTCACAAGATTCATTTATCGAATTTCTCAACTTTGTCCATTGTTCCTCACTGTCACCAACGTCTTTCCAGAGCACTGAATTTGTTTTGAACAAATCTGCTATGTCAAACTGGGACTGAAAAAAAAAACGGAACCGATGAAACTGGCTTTTGATTCAACAGGAATATAGGTATATTTTGATATTGTCTAATTTGCCTTTTAGCAACAATGTTCTTATGTTCCATGTGCGATTTTGGTATTCTTCTTGAGGTTGAGGTTGGACGCAATAGCTTGTGATGGTCTGGCGTCACCTGCGCAGCATGACGGTCCCTACCAGACGAAGGTGCTCCATAGGAACACCTATTTACATCGTTACACTTACTTTTATTGGATTGTCTGGCCATGAAGTCTTGGGAGTGTACGATGGTGGTTTCCCGTTGCCTTCCATCAGTTTGTTTACGGTCTCTTCTAAGACAACCTACAAGGCAGTAAGGTGATTTTTTTTAGGGTTTACTCCCTTAGACTTAGTCTCTCCTGAGATGTCCATAAGGCAGTGGAGCTATTCATACATGGCTGGGGATCTAGTACATGGGCACCAGGGCTTATCCACACGCCGGCGGTCCTGCGTGACGCACGTCTTGAGGCCAGACTCTTGGAGATTTAGCCGTGAGGTGCTCAGTTACCACATATCACCACGAAGAGGCATAACGTAGAGCTTGATGATGGAGAGACCACGTGCTGACTGGTGGGACCTCAATTTAGGTTGCTTGATGTGTGTCACCTCACTCCCGTACGACTCCACGGTTATGACACTATCTAGGTAGGACCTCAGGATCTTCTCCATGACATGGCTCCTGTGACGTTATTGCATATGTAATTCATTACGAGCGTGGAAACGTCATCTTGAGAAACTGAACCTGAAACTGAAACTGAAAGTGAAGTTGGAAGAATGGTCAACCTGAGTGAGACTTGATGTACAGACTCTTGTCAAAATCTGTCGATGCATCAAACAGTATTGTTGCAAAGAAGGAGAAGAGTTTACTTATTTGTAATGACAGTGTTAATTATTGTTTGTTTAGAATACATGTATGTTGACACTTAATATTTCTTCTCTCTGGTATATTATGTTGATTTGATTTGTATCTGTAATCTTTCATGTAGCGTTCTATTCAAGATTCAAGTATTAAAAAAAATTGGTAAGGACAAAACGTTTCAAAGACAATTCTTAAGTGTTCTCCATCTGCATTTGTTTCGATATTTATGTTTTCATTTATCTCAATATTTGACTGTGTGGAAAACAAATTTACAATAGAACAAGTTGATCTGAAAACTGGTTTTTATGATTTCATATCAGTAGGCTACATTGTTTTTTTCAATCCACACTTCAAAGAACAGGAATTAATTTCACATCAGCAATATGGTCTTGTGTGTGGTGTGTGTGTGTGTGTGTGTGTGTGTGTGTGTGTGTGTGTGTGTGTGTGTGTGTGTGTGTGTGTGTGTGTGTGTGTGTGTGCGTGTGTGTGTGTGTGTGTACTCGTAGGTGTAGCAATGGAAATGT
Organism: Monoplex corrugatus; assembly: GCA_030674185.1. NCBI lineage: Eukaryota > Metazoa > Mollusca > Gastropoda > Littorinimorpha > Ranellidae > Monoplex > Monoplex corrugatus. The sequence goes on from JAPXFY010000080.1 coordinate 23,763, forward strand.
TCTTTTCAATGTTATTGACCTCTTAACTCCAAGTGCAATCTTCACATCAATGTGTCTTTCTGTTGGTATTACGATTCTGCAGTTTTGAAAAACAAAATGCACAACAACAGCGGTGTAGCATAATTTTGATGTTGTTGGAATTGTTTTTCTTTTTCGATTCGTAATCGTCGTCGTCATTGTTGTTAGCTGTTATTGCTGCTCCTGATTTTGCTGTTGTTTCTGTTGATGTCTATCAGTTCTTTGCCATTGAATGTGAACACCGATTAAACGATTGACTAACAGTGACTAAACATTCATTACTAGTTTATATTTAAAGACATCTGCTGAAGGGAAACAATTCAGTCATGAGCTTTAGGAATTCTTTTCTGAATCTACACCCTGTTAGGCAGTAGAGATAAAAGTTCATGGAATAATTCAAATAGCCGATACATACCGTAAGAGTCTTTATAAAGTGAACTAATGCTCCTGGGAGATCAACAATTGATATTATCAGAAAAAAAGTGTGGATAGGTAAAGTGAAGATGATAAAGGAGACAGACACAGCCAGAGCTGTGAGTGTGATGGAGTTTACTTTTCTCTGTCTCTCATTCTTCTGACTTTCTGTAGTGGCAAACTGGTCACCAATTTCCTTCACTGATGTTCTTAATTTCACCACAAGCACAATGTTGCTGATCATCATAGCAATGAAAGGCAGTAAAAAAAATGAAACAAGTGAGATTTTGGGCCACACATTCATCTCAAATGTTACTACGTAATTCTCCTTCAATATACAACCTCCACCAGAAAGTTCAGTGCCATACAAATAATGAGAGTGAGCCAGGCTTAGAAAGATGACGACACTCACAATGATGGTCCACGATGTCTTGGCTGTGCATATCACGTTCACACGATGTGGCCACTTCACAGACACGGCCCTGTGTGTCACCATTAGCACCACAAGCCAGACAGAGCAGGCAACTGTGCTGTGAAATATGAAATAGCCCAGCTTACAAACAACTTCATGAAGGAAATATGGGCTGTACCCAGTCAGTTGAAAAACCGTATCGTTAACTGGTCCTGTTATGATGAAACAGAGATCAGACACAGCTAAGCACAAGAAATAGCGATCCAAGGAGGAACGGTTGTCTTGAAATCGATAAACAGTCACGACAATCATCACGTTGCCAAACACACCCACACAAGCTATGAGGGGCACGCAGATGGTCCACATCCATACTATAGATTGAAATAATACTGAATAAAAGTAAGAGCTGTTTACTGATGAAGTAGCCTCAGCTGTCATGATAACAGTCGTGATAAAGTTTGTTACGTTTCTCTGATCCATGGTTGTCTCATATAAAACAGCATGATCTTGATGAATTTGGCATTCAGGGGAAACGCTGAAAGTGCTGTGATGACTGTGTCTGAAATCGAGAGATGTGTATTTGAATATTCGGTGATCATATTACATAATGTAATGATCATCAATGCATATTGTAAAGTGTATTGACTTTAAGGAGGTCTACACAGACTCAGAAATGGTCAAATGCCAGAGCTTATTAAGTGCTGTTCAGTCAATAGCAATGTCTACACTGATTTTGTTTTTATCTCATAGTCAGATATACTCAGGTTTAATGGTCATTTAGTGGGTTTGCCAATCTCGTGATGAGAAAATCCAAAATAGATCATTTCACGTCAAATTTCACTGGTTTCCAATCAACCTATCTCTCCAATGTTTTTTACCAATGAGGCTGGGCCATGCCCTGCTCTTCACGATTTTCAACTACTGTGGGATCTTTAGCGTGCGCAGTGAGAAGGCACACGGGTCCGACTCGTTGTTCATCCCCTTCCGAAGGACTAGACGTTCAGTTCGATTTTCTGGTCAAACTAAGGGAAAAAAAGATATCAGGAAAAACAATGAATAAAACAAATCAATTATATAAGGAAGGAAAGAACACAGAATGCTATGTGGCACTGTATCTTAATGAAATACACCTGGGAAGAACGAGTAATATTTCATGAATGACTTTGTCTGTCTGTGTGTCTGTCTGTCTGTCTCTATCTCTCTCTCTGTCTCTCTCTCTTGGTCTCTCTCTCCATCTTTTTTCTCTCCATCTTTCTCTCTCTGTCTCTCTGCATCTCTCTTTTTCTCTCTGTCTCTCTGTCTGCCATTGTCTCGGTCTTTCTCTCTATGTCTCTGTCTGTCTCTCTGTCTCTGTCTCTGCCTCTCTCTCTCTCTGTCTAACTCTCTCTCTCCTTCTCTACCCCTCTCTCACTCTTTCTATCTGTCTGTCTGTCTGCCTACTCCTCTCTCACTCTTTACGCCTGTCTGTCTCTCTACCTCTCTCTCACTCTTTCTGTCTTTCTGTCTCTCTGTCTCTGTCTCTGTCTCTCTTTGCGTATATATATATATATATATATATATATACATATATATATATGTATATACATACATGTATGTATATCAAACTCATACACACCAACACTCACATATATACACATGAACACAACAAAAATTAACTAGATCCAAAACAATTCTTACCCACTGGACGAGGCGGCAGGGAAGTTTTTAGTCCCGTTTTTATTATCCATTGTTTGGTGTCTGTGATCTGTCTGTGACCGTGCGTTCACGCTTGACAAAGGCTAGTTGGCCGAAAATTTGCGCTTGTTTTGTTTTGTCTTGTTGGATACGCGCTTACATTGGTTTTCTTGTTCTTCTGGTTTGTAAAAATTAACTACTTAAGTACATTTTGATCCAGAAACCATAATGTTTAAGACCAAGAGTTTGTAATCAGTCTTACCTCATTTTCATCGTCCACTTCAACACATCAATCTAATTAACAGGCAATTCTTGGCTGGCTAACATGACAGATGCCCATCATGGCCTTATGATTTGCCGTTCAGAATAAGCCATAAGCCTTAACCTTGTTTAAGCTCCTACTTTATATATTGTCGTCACTGGTTATGAATAAACGTATATATAAATAAAGTTCGACAATTGCATATAAAACCAGAAACAAAATCACACACAACTTCACATTATCACATTGTATAGGTAGTGTACAAGTAGGCCCTCAGCTTGCTGAGGCTAGTATCAATGTTTAAAGCCCCACTGTGTGACTGAAGAACTAATGAAAGTGTCCTGGAAGAACTTGATACCACCAGAAAACTACTAGCAGACGTCAACAACAGAAGACTAAAATTCATTGTTTATGTGGCACTCAAAAAGGCAGTTTCATGCATCGAGAACATATCCAACATCAATACTGTCTCGTTTATTTTCTTTGCTGTCCATGGAACTGTCAACATTCTTCTTAGAAACCACATTTCAGTTTGTCGCAGTTTTGTTCTGACTTTGTCGCAGTTTTGTTCTGACTTTGCTTGTTGACTGTCTACACCTCACAACCATACAACAGTATCGGTTTTATAATAAAAACATTCAAGAACTCTCTTCCTGATGCTTATTGATAGGCATTTGTTGGAAAAGACGCTTTTCGTCTTCTTGTCCCTATATTCCACGTTGCAATTTCGATATTCTTTAATTTGATCACAGTAGCTTGTAGACGGTCAGGTGTCACATTCCCTACCAGACGATGGTGCTCCACAGGCACTCCTGTTTACGTCGTTACTCTCCATTTTCATATTTTGGTTGGTCGTGATAATCTTTGGAGTATACGATGGTGGTTTTCCGTTACCTTCCATCAGTTTTTGTACGACCTCTCCACTATCCTTGGTCGTTCCCATGACTACCACAAGGCA
>JAPXFY010000080.1:32500-62500 GCA_030674185.1 Monoplex corrugatus
ATAAACAACATTCGTTCAGCAGATGGCACCATGCTAATTGCAGAAAATGAAAAGGACCTACAAAACCTTGTGAACATAATAGAAATAGAAAGCAAAAAAAAAGGGTCGGAGCTAAATAGCAAAAATACGGAAGTCATGGTAATCAGCATATAACGTGAAATCCCCTCATGCAAAATAACAGCAAATGGTACAACTTTGAGACAGTTTGAAAAGTTTAAATATCTGGGAACGGTCATCTCCCCAAATGGCAGATGCACATCAGAAGTAGCCAGGAGAATTGGCCATGCCAAAACAGCATTCAAGAAGATGAAAAGCATTCTTACCAACAAATTCCTATCAGTTAACATCCGGAAAAGAGTTCTTGAATGTTATACAGAACATATCATGTTATACGGTTATGAGGCATGGACAGTCAACAAGAAAGTCAGAACAAGATTGAGGAAGCTGAAATGTGGTTTCTAAGAAGAATGTTGACAGTTCCATGGACAGCAAAGAAAACAAATGAGACAGCTGGAGGGTAAAAGAACACCAGGTAAACTCAGGAAGAAAATATTGGACAGACTTGCAGGGTGGCTGAGGACAGAGAGGGTAGAAGATGTGCTTACGGCGACAAGGGATAGATGCATATGAAAGGCCAGATCGCCAACGCCATTTGGCAGGGCACATGATGACAGGAATTCCCGCTCAAGGAGTTTGCCATGTTATCAGATGCAGATCTAGATGAACAACATATGGAATTGCAGTCCTATGATAGCACATACAGGTTTCACTCTGTTAAACATGTTCCAGACGAAGGAATTTCTGTGTTTGCAGATTATGCAACTCTTAAAAGTATTACATACTATGAAAACTCACAGAAACAAATGAACACAATTGATACCATTTCCAGTGTATTTGGACTAAACGATCAGCCTTGAGAAAACACAGGTAATGGGCTGGGGCATGGTTAAAACAGTTACAGTCAATATCAATGCTTAAAGTGTCTTGAAACTGTGCATATCTAGTCCTGGTGATAGACAACTCTTCTATCAGGTAGTAAGGCTGCCTTCCAGGGTTAGGACCCAAATCTGCTATGTCAGAGTGGGGCTGAAAAACAAATGGAATCGATGAAAGTAACTTTTGATTCAACAGGAGAATAGGTATATTTCAGGAGTGAAGTTGATGATAACTGATATTGTTTGCTTTCTGGTTTCGTAACTAAGTCTCACATGTTTCACCTGTCGGCATCTCCGGTTCGGTGTTGGCCGCTCCACACTTTGACACCACCATCTCCCTCCAGGCTGCCCTGTCTTGATTTTTGTGGACAGTTTCTTGAATGTTTAGGCCACTGATGTTGGTTATGTTCGCGATGTAGGAGACTGGAGGTCTGCCTTTCTGTGAATATTTAGGTTACTGATGTTGGTTATGTTCGCGATATATGAGATTGCAGGTCTGCCTTCCTCTCTTTTTTTCCACTGTTTTTCCTTGAAAGAGGGTTGCCATGAAGTCCTTGCTCTTGTTGCGTGACACATCGCCAACGTATTTTAGTCTTCTCTTGATGTTTGCTACTAGTTTTCTGGTGGTGTCAAGTTCTTCCAGGACACTTTTATTACTTCTTCTGTATGTCCATTTGACACGTCGTAGTCTCTGATAAAACCACATCTCTGCTGCCTCAGTTCTTCTGCAATCAGTTTTTCTCAGAGTCTGGGTTTCGCAGCCATAAATCATGACTGGCCAGATCAAACATAATAGAAGTCTAACTTTCAGGTCACTTGGTTTTCCTCTGTCTTTCCAGATGTTGTTGAGTTGAATCATTTTTTCCCCATTCCAATTCTTATTTTGATGTCGTTGGAGCAGGTTCCATCAACAGTTTTTACAGTGCCAAGATATAATAATGATAATAATAATGATAATAATAATAATAATAGTAATAATAATAATAAAAATAATAATAATTACAATACTTATATAGCGCAATATCTTGATAGAAATCAAATCTAAGCGCCGAACATACACATACGCACGCATGCACACACATGCACACACGAACACACAGACACATACACATGGCTATAAATGGGGAAAAAGAAGAAAAGCATTGGAAAATTATAGAAAACATGTTATATACAAATATATATAAGAATGTGATTCCACACCGAGTGGAGACAGACTGCAGTGAGAGTTGAGTGAGGTCAGGATTTTATGCAGAGGCGAAATGTGAGTTTTGAGAGCGGACTTGAAGGAGACAAAGTAGGTTGCTGACGGTCTGAGAGAGGAAGTTTGCTCCAGGAGAGTGGACCAGAAACAGAGAAGGCTGGTGGACCATAGGTATTGAGCTGAGTGCATGGAAAGCGAAAATTCAGAGGATCGGAGGCAGAGCGGAGGGTATGTGAGGGAACATTGATCTCAAGTAGGCTTGACAGGTAATCGGGGGCTGCATTATTAAGGCTTTTGTAGCATATGGTGTCTAGTTTGTACTGTATGTGTTTTGATGCAGGGAGCCAGTGAAATTGTGCCAGGAGAGGGGAGATGTGGTCAGCTTTTTTCTGTTTGAGTACAAGGCATGCAGCATTGTTTTGAATGCGCTGTAGGATGTGAATGGTGCAGGCAGGAAGACCAGACGGGAGTGAATTGCAATAGTCAATGCTAGACATTATGAAGGATAGAACGAGTTTTGCAGTTGTTTCGACAGAAATATACTTCCTGATCAGGCTTGTACGATGGAGGTGATAGTAGCAAGATCTGGCAGTTTGATAAACAACGTTGTTCATGGAGAGGGTAGAGTCAAGGTAGACACCAAGGTTCTTAGCTGAATCAGAAATCGGGACTGATGTGTTACATAATGGGAGAGAAAGAGGAGACAGCTGAGAAAGTTTCTGACGGGTGTCAATGAGGATAGCTTCTGTCTTGTCGTCGTTAAGCTGAAGTTTATTGTATCCAGTTCTTAATGTCCGAGTAACACTCAGTGGTGCGAGTCAAGAGGTGCTGTACATTGTCAAGTGAGTCACTGTCTTGAAGTTGGGTGTCATCAGCATAGAAGTGGTGTTTTATAGAGTGGAAGTTGATGATGGTGGACAGGGGGGAGGTGTAAAGAGTGAAAAGAACAGGGCCAAGGACAGATCCTTGTGGAACACCACAGATCAGGTATGGAGGTTGAGAGTAAGTGCCATTGATGATAACAGTTTGTTTTCTGTTTGATAGATATGACGTGAATCAAGAGAGAGCAGTGTCAGAGATGCCAAAAGTATGATGGAGTCTAGAAAGGAGAATACCATGATCAATGGTATCAAAGGCTGCAGACAGATCAAGGAGTGTGAGGAGAGAGACTTTGCCAGTAGCAGTTGCAAGGAGATTGTTGAGAATGTGTAGTAGAAATATTGAAATCCTGAACATTTTCTACAAGAACATTGTTAATTGTGATGTCATGATTGGTAACCAAGTAAGTGTCATAATAATACGACTAGTGAGTGTGCCCTATGTGGAAAGATGGCCTACTGGTTGAAAGCACTTGCCTAGGACACGAGCAGCTCGGGTTCAAATCACAGACTGAATTTGGACTGTCACCCTCCCCGTCTACATCCACTACACCTTGAATGTCGGCTGAGTGTTAGTTTTTTGGCACAGGCAGTACAGTGAGATACTTTCTGCAAGACACTCTGATTGCATGAGAGAGAAAACCCAAAGTGACACATAAATTATACCATTTGATCCTTTGTATAAAATATCACAATTATGGATAAACTCAAGACAAAGAAAGACATACATGTACATGCAGAAAAGTAAAACAAGACAAACAAAACAGCAGAAATGGTGGAATGATATTACCACAACGTGCGTTTATTTCCAACGAGGTTAATACGAATTTCGCTATAAAATCCGTTTTGATGAAACACAAATAAATAAATAAATGAATGAATGAATAAACAAACAAACAAATGATTAAATAAATAAGTACACAATTAAATAAATACATACAAACACAGCGTTTGGAGTGTGTTGAAGAGAGATCTCTTGAATAATTTTATTCTGGTTGATGTGTGTGTATATACGTGCATTTCTGTCTGTGTGTATGTTGGTTTGTCTGTCTGTATCTCTCACTCTCTCTCTGTCTCTCTGTCTCTCTGTCTCTGTCTGTCTGTCTCTCTCTAACTATCTATCTATCTATCTATCTTTGTCTCTTTACATTACACACACACAAACACACACACACACACACACACACCACACACACACACACACACACACACACACAAACACACACACACACGCACACACGCACACACACATATAGATGTATATATATATATATATATATATATATGTATATAATCATATGATAACATATTTTGTATGTATGTATGTATGTATGTATGTATGTATATATGTATGCATGTATGTATGTATGTATGTATGTATGTGTGTATGTATGTGTGCGTACGTGTATGTGTGTGTGTGAGTGTGTATATATATATATATATATATTGTGTGTGTGTGTGTGTGTGTGTGTGTGTGTGTGTGTGTGTGTGTGAGTGAGTGAGTGTGTGTGTGTGTGTGTGTGTGTGTGAGTGAATGAGTGTGTATGTGTGTGTGTGTGTGTGTGTGTGTGTGTGTGTAGGAGAGCTATAGTAATACTTTTGTCTCGTGTAAAATGTGTATTGTTCACTGAGTCCAAATAACCGCAGAATAACGATATAGAAAAATCATTTATCTTTATCATAATCATCATCATCATCATCATTAGTAGTAGTAGTATTAGAAGTACTGGTAGTAGTAGTAATAATAATGATAATAATAATAGTAATAATAGTAGTAGTAGTAGTAGTAGTAGTAGTAGTAGTTGAAGTAGTAGTAGTAATAGTAATAGTAGTAATAGTAGTAGTAGAAGTAGTGATAGTAGATGTAATATCATTATTATTATTGCCAATATTTGTCATATAATCACTATCATTATTATCTTCAACATAGCATCATCATCATCACCATCATCATCACCATCATTATTATATATATATATATATATATATATATATATATATATATATATATATCAAAATATCATTTACAATGTAACATGGAACACATTTCAATCCACGGGAAGTATAAAAGGAATAAACAAATAGACAATAAAAATGAGGCAAAGTCTAGAGCAACTGATCAGTTATAACATTATGAAGTCAACATATATATGGCCGACTATGGTGGTCAACAAAGTCCAGCCTAGCACTTTATTTGTGTATCCTCATATGTGTTTGTGAGAGGGGTTGTCGCTAGGTGCCATATGCGTATGTAAACTGCTGTTGTTTGCACAGAGCCTCAGCAACTCTCTCCACCTGCCTCCACAAGTCCAGGGCAAACCGTGGTAAGACAGCTGCTGTTCTCATGGGAGGCACAGATGGCTGAACAGTAGATGGCAAATCGCAGCGTAGGACCAAAATCACAAGCAGTGCTCTGTGGCAATGCCCTTTGTGTAATGTGCAGCTGCGGGATTTCCTGTCTGGGTATACTCTCATAGCCTTTCCCCATCCAAGGGGTAACCCACAAAGCAGCAGAGGGAGGTGCAACTCGTAAAGTCTGCTGTCATACTGTAGCAGAGACCTAGCACTGACCAGACCTTTGGAGTCATCATGTAAGCCTTACAGCCATGTGTGTTGGCAAGGTATTGAACGGAGGAGGGGAATCAGGGTTGGGGATCGAGAACTATGAAAGACTATACTGACAACACCAAAACGATTGGAACATGACATAGGGCAGTGAACAGTCCTGAATTTTATGTTTCTTGGTGGGATTAAAGTCAGCACATCAGGTCTTGAGTGCACCGATTTGTTACAAGAGACAGAAAGCCAGCTGCCATGTTTCAGTTTCAGTTTCAGTTTCTGAAAATGACGTCTCCGAGCTCGGAACGAATTGCATATGCACTAATGTCACAGGTGCCATGTGATGGAGAAGATCCAGAAGGATCACAGCCTTGAGCCTGCACATAAACTCAAGAGCTGACCAAGTCCTTAGATCCTATCTAGATAGTTGCATAACCCTGGTATCGTAGGGGAGTGAGGTAGCAGAGACCTCAACGTTTTCCGGGGCCAGCACCATGAGGGCAACGCCCATCCCCGATCCCTTGATTCATATGCATATACATATTCACTTTTTTTTTTTACCAAGACTTCAAAAAGGCAAGAAGGCTTCTTGGTCTTCAAGGGGTGGACCTGGGAAATCAACCTATCTCTTCAATGTTTTTTTTTACCATGGCAGCCGGGCAATGCTTGGCTCTTAACGATTTTCAACTACCGTGGGATCTTTAACGTGCGCAGCTAGAAGGCACATAGATCCAATTCGTTTTTTGTCCCCTTCTAAGGACTAGACGTACAGATCGATTTTCCAGTCAAACTGAGGAGAAAAGTCGAGGCTCTCTATGGGAAGCAAACCCTGGAACCTCCAGTTTAGTTTTTGGCAGGTAAACGTAAGAACCGTTCTGCCACTCTTCACCAAACTCTTGAGAAGCTGAAACGAAAAAGTGGTGTTATGCAGGCTATGTACAGACGGGTCGCAACTTCAGATGTTAATTGATAGGCATTTGGTGGTAAGAATGCTTGTCATATTCTAAAAAGTTTAATGTACATGTTCAAAACAAATTCAGTGCTCTGGAAGACGTTGGTGACATTGAGGAACAATGGACAAAGTTGAGAAATTCGATAAATGAAACTTGTGAAGAAATCCCTAAGGCAGATAAAAAAGCAAAAAATAGCTGGATGACTAATGACATTTTGGGCTTGATGGAGGAAAGGAGGAGGACAAAGAGAAACGAGGAGATATACAGGAAGATAAACAAGGAAATCAGGTATAGGTGCAATGAAGCTAAGCAAGCTTGGCTGAACACAAAATGCAAAGAGATAGAAGAACGACACAAAATGGATCCTCAGGATATGTACAGACGAATTGAAGACATTGTCCACAGGAAAAATACATACACATCAACTGGTTGCTTAAAGTCGAAAGATGGCACGCTTATCATGGAAAAAGACAAAATACTGGACATATAGGGAGAGTACATTGAAAACCTTTTTTGAGGATGACAGAAACGAAGCACACATTATAAAAAAGAACTTTGAAGGACCACCCATAATGAAAGATGAAGTTAGAGCAGCACTGAAAAAGATGAAACCAGGAAAAGCCCCAGGACCAGACATCATTACTACAGAGATGATTGAAGCCCTGGAGGAATTTGGCATAGAAAAAACAACAGTCCTCCTAAATGAATATAATGACTACCTAGCTGAACCTGTCTCTCAGTGATAAAAAAGCCACTTACTGCGTAGCTTTCATCGGCGATCCGGCCGACTTCTTCAGCGCAACTGCTGGGTTGAGAACTGGCTTCAGTGCGCACCCCCGTGAGCGAACTTAAGACAGTGCGACTGAATAAGTGAGGAGTACACCGATGGCAGGTTGTGTCGGCCCCGGTCACGGTTGAGGGTGGGGTTCCTTGCGGTGATGTAAACTGCCTCCTTTACTCCCCTCTGGAACCATCTTGCTTCTTTGTCGAGAACTTGCACACTGTCCTTTTCAAAGTGGTGTTGGGTATGGGTCAGATGTTCTCCCACTGGAGAGGACTCACGTTTGTGTTCTTTTAATCTTTTGTGCAAGTTGCACTCAGTTTCGCCAGTATAACTATGGTGACAATCCTGGCAGTCTATCTTGTATATCACCCCTGATGTGTCCAATTTGTCTGTTTTGTCTTTGGGGTGGACTAACTGGCTTCTGATGGTGTTGGTGGGCTTGGCGTGGACACTGACTCCCAACTTCCTGCTGAGAGCCTCAGAGACGCCTATGACGTATGGCATGGAGACGTGCCCTCTCGAAGGGGTTGGCCATTCATTGGAGGGGTGGGTATGGTTTTCTTGCCCCCCGGAATATCCCAGGCCCACTTCTGGTATCCTGACACACTGAGTACTTTTTAGATATACTGCACCTCTTCTTCTCTAGCGGTGTCGATAGAGCAGATGGTCTTCGCTCGGTGGGTGAGGGTGCGGATTACTCCAAGCTTGTGTTCCAGTGGCTGGTGACTGTCAAATTGTAAGTACTGGTCTGTGTGGGTCGGCTTTCTATAGACGGAGAAGGCGAGGCCTGTCTCCAGCCGGGTGATGCGTGTGTCCAACATCGCGATGCTGCCGTTCTCTTCTACCTCATAGGTGAGCTTGATGGCAGGGTGTTGGTTGTTGAGATGGTTCGTGAAGTCTTCTACCACCGATCTTTTCAGTACATGTACAGTCATAGTGTCGTCCATGTAGCGTCCCCAGTAGTGTGGAGGAGTGTGGAACGACACCAAAGCTTTCTCCTCGAAATTTTCCATAAAGATGTTGGCGACAATGGGACTTACGGGGGACCCCATGGCTGCACCCTCGGTCTGCTGGTAGAAGTGTCCTTCAAAGGTGAAGCAAGTGGTGTTGAGGCAGCAGGATAGCAGTTCACATATGTGTTCCACTGGCAGGTTTGTGCTTTGCCGAAGATTGTTGTCGACCTGTAACCTCCCCCTGATTATGTCAATGCTGTCATTCACAGGGACACTGGTGAACAGGGCTATGACGTCATAGGACACCAGAATCTCATCAGGTTGAGGTACAAACTTCGAAAGCTTCTTCACCAGGTCTGCACTGTTTGCAATGGACTGTTCTGCCTCTCCTATCAAAGGCGAGAGGATGTCTGCAACGAATGAAATGAAATTTATGACACTGGAAAAATCCCCAAAGGTATGTCAAAATCAATTTTCATTGCACTTCCAAAGAAGACAGGGGCTATAGAATGCGAACTCCATCGCACAATCAGTTTGATGAGCCATGTAACAAAATTTCTGTTAAGAATAATCATGATGAGGACAAGGAATAGAATCAAAAGAGAAATAGCAGAAGAACAGTATGGGTTTGTGGAAAGGAAAGGAACTACTAATGCCATATGTATCCGAAGAACTATTATAGAGAGGTCGATTGAGCGGAATAAGGATTTGTATTTATGCTTTGTTGACTATACCAAGGCTTTCGATCGGGTACGACATGAAGAATTAATCAACCAACTGGAGAGACTCAATGTCGATGGAAAAGGTCTACAAATAATCAGGAATATGTACTGGGAACAAACAGCTGCAATGAGAATAGAAAACAAAAGCTCTTTCCAAAACATCAAAAGAGGAGTCAGACAGGGTTGTGTTTTGTCACCAGATATGTTTTCACTATACAGCGAAAACATCATGAGAAACCTAGAAGATGACCCTGGATTAAAGGTTGGAGGGAAAATGATAAACAACATTCGGTACGCAGATGACACCGTGCTAATTGCAGAAAGTGAAAGGGACCTACAAAACCTTGTGAATATACTAGAAATAGAAAGCAAAGGTAAGGGGTTGGAACGAAACAGCAGGAAGACTGAAGTCATGGTGATCAGAAAAAAATATGAAATCCCCTCATGCAAAATAACAGCAAATGGCACAACCTTGACACAGGTTAATAAGTTCAAATACCCGGGAACGGTCATTTCATCAGACGGCAGATGCACATCGGAAATAGCTGGCAGAATCGGCCAAGCCAAAACAGCATTCAAGAAGATGAAAAGCATTCGTACCAACAAATGCCTATCTATTATCATCAGAATGAGAGTCCTTGAATGTTATATAGAACCAATACTGTTGTACGGATGCGAGGCATAGACAGTCAGCATACAAAGCCAGAGCAAGATTGAGGCAGCCGAGGTGTGGTTTATCACAAGAATGTTGAGAGTTCCATGGACAGCAAAGAAAACAAATGAGACAGTCTTGATGGAGGCAGACACAAGTAGATCACTCATAAGGAAGATTAAGAAAAGACAAGCAACATTTATAGGCCATTTTATGAGGAAGGGAGATTTGGAGCACCTGGTCACAACGGGAAAGCTGGAGGGAAAGAGAGAACCGGGTAGACCCAGGGAGAGAATGCTGGACGGACTTGTGGAGTGGCTGGGGATGAGGAGGGTGGGGAAGATGCTAGGGGCAACGAGAGATAGAGATGGATGGAAGTCCATGGTCGCCAACGCCATGCGGCAGGGCACCTGATGATGAAGATGATGATGATGGTCACAACAGGAAAGCTGGAGGGAAAGAGAACCCCACCTAGACCCAGGGAAAAAATATTGGACAGACCTGCAGGGTGGTTTAGGACAGAGCAACAAGGGATAGAAGCATAAAAAGGTCCATAATCGCCAATGCCATGCAGCAGGGCACATGATGATGATGACAGGGATTTCCACAGACTCAGGAGTTTGCCAGGTTATCAGAGGCAGATCTAGATGAATCACATATGGAACTGCAGTTCTATGATAACACATGCAGGTGTCACACTGTTTAACACGATGTTCACAAGGAATCACTGTGTTCACAGACTATGCAACTGTTCACACTATTACATCTTATGAAAACTCACAGAAACTAACACATTTGATGCCGTTTCCAGTGTCTCTGGACTTAACGATCAGTCTTGATAAACCACAGGAAGTGAGCTGGGACATTTAAAACAATTTCAGTCAATGTCAAGGCTTATAGTGTCTTGAATCTGTGCAATCTAATTCTGCTGCCTTCCAGGGTTAGGACCCAAATCTATGTCAAACTGGGGCTGAAAAAAAATGGAATCAATGATTTTGGTATTCTTCCTGGGGGCCAGACTCCTCCGAGTTCTTCGAGATTTAGCCTGAGTCCGTGAGGTGCTCAGTTACCACATGTCACCACGAAGAGGCATAACGTAGGGCTTGATGATGGAGAGGCCACGTACTGACTGGTGGGACCTCGATTTCGGTTGCTTGAAGTTTGTCACCTCACTCCCCTACGACTCCAGGATTATGACACTATCTAGGTAGGACCTCAGGATCTTATCCATGACATGGCTCCTGTGACGCTATTACATATGTAATTCATTACGAGCGTGGAAATGTCATCTTGAGAAATTGAACCTGAAACTGAAACTGAAAGTGAAGTTGGAAGAATGGTCAACCTGAGTGAGACTTGATGTACAGACTCCTGTCAAAATCTGTCGATGCATCAAACAGTATTGCTGCAAAAGGGATGGAGAAGAGTTTACTTATTTGTAATGACAGTGTTAATTATTGTGTTTTTTTTTTAAGAATACATGTATGTTGACACTTAATATTTCTTCTCTCTGGTATATTTTGTTGATTTGTAATCTTTCATGTAGCGTTCTATTCAAGATTCAAGTATTAAAAAAAATGGTAAGAACAAAACGTTTCAAAGACAATTCTTAAGTGTTCTCCATCTGCATTTGTTTTGATATCTATGTTTTCATTTATCTCAATATTTGACTGTATGGAAAACAAATTGACAATCGAACAAGTTGATCTGAAAACTGGTTTTTATGATTTCATATCAGTACATTGTTTTCTTCAATCCACACTTCAAAGAACAGGAATTAATTTTACATCAACAATATGGTCTCTTGTGTGTGTGTGTGTGTGTGTGTGTGTGTGTGTGTGTGTGTGTGTGTGTGTGTGTGTGTGTGTGTGTGTGTGTGTGTGTGTGTATGTGTGTGTGTGTGTGTGCGTGCGTGAGTGTGTGTGTGTGTGTGTGTGTGTGTGTGTGTGTGTGTGTTGTGTGTCTGTGTGCGTGTGTGTGTGCGTGTGTGTGTGTGTGTGTGTGTACACGTAGGTGTAGCAATGGAAATGTTCTTTTCAATGTTATTGACCTCTAAACTCCAAGTGCAATCTGCACATGAATGTCTCTTTCTGTTGGTATTACGATTCTGCAGTTTTGAAAAAAAAAAAATACACAACAGCTATATAGCATAATTCTGAAGTTGTTGCAATTGTTTTTCTTTTTCGATTCGTAATCGTCGTCGTCATTGTTGTTAGTTGTTATTGCTGCTCCTGATTTTTGTGTAGTTTCTGGTGATGCCTATCTGTTCTTTGCCATTGGATGTGAACACCGATTAAACGATTACCTAGCAGTAACTAAATGTTAATTTTTTTGTCACATATTTAAAGACATCTGAGGAAGGGACACAATCCACTCATGACCTTAAGGAATTCTTTTCTGAACCTATGGCCTGTCAGGCAGTACAGATAAAAGTTTATGGAATAATTCAAATAGCCGATACATAGTGTAAGATGAAATATAAACTCAAATAATACTTTACGTTCAGCTGTTTCAGGGCGATCAACAATAGATCTTATCAGAAAAAGGTGTGGAAAGGTAAAGTGAAGACAATGAAGGAGACAGACACAGCCAGAGCTGTGAGTGTGATGGAGTTTACTTTTCTCTCTCTCCCACTGTTCTGACTTTTGGTAGTGGCAAACTGGTCACCAATTTCCTTCACTGATGTTCTTAATTTCATCACAAGCACAATGTTGCTGATCATTATAGCAATGAAAGGCAGCAAACAAAATGAAACAAGTGCGATTTTGGGCCACACATTCATCTCAAATGTTACTGTGTAATTCTCCTTTAATATACAAACTCCACCAGAAAGTTCAGCTCCATACAGACAATGAGAGTGAGCCAGGCTTAGAAAGATGACGACACTCACAATGATGGTCCACGATGTCTTGGCTGTGCATATCACTTTCACACGATGTGGCCACATCACAGACATGGCCCTGTGTGTCACTATCAACACCACAAGCCAGGTAGAGCAAGCAGCTGTGTTATTTAACAAAAAATTGCCCAGCTTACACACAACTTCATGAAGGTGAAACAGGCTGTACCCAGTCAATTGAAGAACCGTGTCGTTAACTGGTCCTGTTATGATGAAACAGAGATCAGACACAGCTAGGCACAAGAAATAATGATCCAAGGAGGAACGGTTGTCTTGAAACCGATAAACAATCACGACAATCATCACGTTGCCAAACACACCCACACAAGCTATGAGGGGCACACAGATGGTCCACATCCATACTGAAGATTGAAATAATACTGAATAAAAGTAAGAGCTGTTTACTGATGAAGTAACCTCAGCTGTCATGATAACAGTCGTGATAAAGTTTGTTACGTTTCTCTGATCCATGGTTGTCACATATAAAATAGCATGATCTTGATGAATTTGGCATTCAGGGGAAACGTTGAAAGTGCTGTGATGACTGTGTCTGAAATCGAGAGATGTGTATTTAAATATTCGGTGATCATATTATACAACGTAATGATCATCAATGCGTATTGTAAAGTGTATTGACTTTAAGGAGGTCTACACGGACTCAGAAATGGTCAAATGCCAGAGCTTATTAAGTGCTGTTTGGTCAATAGCAATGTCTACACTGATTTGGTTTTTATCTCATAGTCAGATATACTCAGGTTTAATGGTCATTTAGTGGGTTTGCCAATCTCGTGATGAGAAAATCCAAAAAAAGATCATTTCACTTCAAATTTCACTGGTTTCCAATCAACCTATTTCTCCAATGTTTTTTACCAATGAGGCTGGGCCATGCCCTGCTCTTCACAATTTTGAACTACTGTGGGATCTTTAGCGTGCGCAGTGAGAAGGCACACGGGTCCGACTCGTTGTTCATCCCCTTCCAAAGGACTCGACGTTCAGTTCGATTTTCTGGTCAAACTAAGGGGAAAAAAGAGCTATCAGGAAAAACAATGAATAAAACAAATCAATTTTATCAGGAAAAAAAGAACACAGAATGCTAAGTGGCACTATATCTTAATGAAATACTCCTGGGAAGAACGAGTAATATTTCATGCATGACTTTGTCTGTCTGTGTGTCTATGTGTCTGTCTGTCTGTCTATCTGTCTCTCTGTCTCTCTCTCTGTCTCTCTCTCTTGGTCTCTAAATATCATAGGCAACCTTCATTATTTAAAATGACTTTATTGCTGTCATCAAACGCGTCTGATGTTGTATATAATCTGTCTTTGTTTTTGTATAAAGCATTTAAGTTTAGAGAAAAAGCAACGTCATGATGCAGTACAACTTATGCTGCCCGTTTTTGATTTTTGTCAGTGAACATGTTGCATATATACTGTGTACAAATTGTTTCATGGATTTCTGTTTTTCCATAGTATTTACACATTTAAGAGACGACAATATGTTATTGTATAAATTAAACTTCACTGAAATGACTAGTGCGTATAGATTGATGTCTTAGGTTTGTTATTTATAAGAGTATTGTTCAAATGTTAATTTCTGTTTTAGTCTATGTACAATATAACATTAATGTGATTGTCATGATGCCAAATAATAGTTTTGCTTATGTATTTTGTACCCCTTCATGAGGGGCAATGGCCTATTACATGAATAAACCATCTGAAGTCTGAAGTCTGAAGTCTCTCTTGGTCTCTGTCTCTCCATCTATTTTCTCTCCATCTTTCTCTCTCTGTCTCTCTGTCTCTCTCTTTTTCTCTCTGTCTCTCTGTCTGCCTTTGTCTCTGTCTTTCTCTCTATGTCTCTGTCTGTCTCTCTGTCTCTGTCTCTGCCTCTCTCTCTCTCTCTCTCTCTCTCTCTGTGTCTAACTCTGTCTCCTACCGCAAGTGCCATAGCACTGAAGCTGCCCTGCTACACATTCTCAACAATCTCCTCCTTGCAACTGATACTGGCAAAGTCTCTCTCCTCACACTCCTTGATCTGTCTGCAGCCTTTGATACCATTGATCATAGTAATATCCTTTCTAGACTTCATCATACTTTTGGCATCTCTCACTCTTTCTATCTGTCTGTCTGTCTACCTCTCTCTCACTCTTTATGTCTGTCTGTCTCCCTACCTCTCTCTACTCTTTCTGTCTTTCTGTCTCTGTCTCTCTGTCTCTCTCTCTCTCTTTGCGTATATATATATATATATATATATATATATATATATATATATATATATATGTACATACATGTATGTATATCAAACTCATACACACCAACACTCACATATATACACATGTACACAACAAAAATTAACTACTTGATTACATTTTGATCCAGAAACGATAATGTTTAAGACCAAGACTTTGTAATGAGTCTTACCTCATTTTCATCGTCCACTTCAACACATCAATCTAATTAACAGGCAATCCTTGGCAGGCTAACATGACAGATGCCCATCTTGGCCTTATGATTTGCTGTCCAGAATAAGCCACAAGCCTTAACCTTGTTTAAGCTCCTACTTTAGATATTGTCGTCACTGGTTATGAATAAACGTACATTTATACAATACAATACAATAGTTTATTTATATAGCGCAAAATCTTGATAAAAATCAAATCTAAGCGCTAAAACAGACACACACGCACGCACGCACGCACACGCACTCACGCACGCACGCACGCACACACACACACACACACACACACACACACACACACACACACACACACACACACACACACACACACACACACGCACACGGCTAGACGTACAGATCGATTTTCCAGTCAAACAGAGGAGAAAAAAAGAGGCTCTATGGGAAGCAAAACCCTGGAACGTCCAGTTTAGTTTTTGGCAGGTGAACGTCTGAACCATTCTGCCACTCTTCACCAAACTCTTGAGAAGCTGAAAGGAAAAAATGGTGTTATGCAGGCCATGTACAGACGGGCCGCAACTTCTGATGTTAATTGATAGGCATTTGTTGGTAAGAATGCTTGTCATCTTTTTGAATGCTGTTTTGGCTTGGCCGATTCTGCCAGCTATTTCCGATGTGCATCTGCCATCTGATGAAATGACCGTTCCCATGTATTTGAACTTATTAATATGTGTCAATGTTGTGCCATTTCCTGCTATTTTGCAGGAGGTGATTTCATGTTTTTTACTGATCACCATGACTTCAGTCTTCCTGCTGTTTAGTTCCAACCCCTTACCTTTGTTTTCTATTTCTAGTATATTCACAAGGTTTTATAGGTCCCTTTCATTTTCTGCAATTAGCACGGTGTCATCTGCGTACCGAATGTTGTTTATCATTTTCCCTCCAACCTTTAATCCAGGGTCTCCTTCTAGGTATCTCATGATGTTTTCATTGTAAAGTGAAAACAGATCTGGTGACAAAACACAACCCTGTCTGACTCCTCTTTTGATGTTTCGGAAAGAGCTTATATTGTTTTCTATTCTCATTGCAGCTGTTTGTTCCCAGTACATATTCCTGATTATTCGTAGACCATTTCCAACGACATTGAGTCTCTCCAGTTGGTTGATCAATTCTTCATGTCATATCCGATCGAAAGTCTTGGTATAGTCAACAAAGCATATATACAAATCCTTATTCCTCTCAATTGACCTTTCTATGATAATTCTTAGGATGTATATGGCATTACCAGTCCCTTTTCCTTCCACAAATCCACACTGTTCTTCTGCTTTTTTTCTCTTTTGATTCTATTCCTTGTCCTCATCATGATTATTCTTAACAGGACTTTTGTTACATGACTCATCAAACTGATTGCGTGATGGAGTTCGCATTCTATAGCCCCTGTCTTCTTTGGAAGTGCATTGAAAATTGATTTTGACATATCTTTGTGGATTTTTCCAGTGTCATAAATTTCAGTTACGAGGACTGTTATTTTTTCTATGCCAAATTCCTCCAGGGCTTCAATCATCTCTGTAGTAATGTTGTCTTGTCCTGGGGCTTTTCCTGGTTTCATCTTTTTCAGTGCTGCTCTAACTTCATCTTTCATTATGGGTGGTCCTTCAAAGTTCTTTTTTATAATGTGTTCTTCGTTTCTGTCATCCTCAAAAAGGTCTTTAATGTACTCTCCCCATCTGTCCAGTATTTTGTCTTTTTCCATGATAAGCGTGCCATCTTTCGATTTTAAGCAACCAGTTGATGTGCATATATTTTTCCTGTGGACAATTTCTTCATTTCGTCTGTACATACCCTGAGGATCCATTTTGTGTCGTTCTTCTATCTCTTTGCATTTTGTGTTCAGCCAAGCTTCCTTAACTTCATTGCACCTATACTTGATTTCTTTGTTAATCTTCCTACATATCTCCTTGTTTCTCTTTGCCCTCCTCCTTTCCTCCATCAAGCCCAAAATGTCATTAGTCATCCAGCTCTTTTTTGCTTTTTTATCTGCCTTAGGGATTTCTTCACAAGCTTCATTTATCGAATTTCTCAACTTTGTCCAATGTTCCTCACTGTCACCAACGTCTTCCAGAGCACTGAATTTGTTTTGAACATGTACATATCTAATTCTGCTGCCTTCCAGGCTTAGGATCCAAATCTGCTATGTCAAACTGGGGCTGAAAAAAAAAAGGAATCGATGAAACTGGCTTTTGATTCAACAGGAATATAGGTATATTTTGATATTGTCTAATTTATCTTTTTGCAACATTGTTCTTATGTTCCATGCTTCGATTTTGGTATTCTTCCTGAGGTTGAGGTTGGACGCAGTAGCTTGTGACGGTCTGGCGTCACCTGCGCAGCATGACGGTCCCTACCGGACGAAGGTGCTCCATAGGAGCACCTATTTACGTCGTTACACTTACTTTTATTGGATTGTCTAGCCATGAAGTCTTGGGAGCGTACGATGGTGGTTTCCCGTTGCCTTCCATCGGTTTATTTACGGTCTCTTCTAAGACAACCTACAAGGCAGTAAGGTGATTTTTTTTCAGGGTTTACTGCCTTAGCCTTATTCTCTCCTGAGATATCCATAAGGCAGTGGAGCTATTCATCCATGGCTGGAGATCTAGTACGTGGGCACCAGGGCTTATCCACACTCCGGTGGGCCTGCGTGCCGCACGTCTGGGGGCCAGACTCCTCCGAGTTCTTCGAGATTTAGCCTGAATCCGTGATGTGCTCAGTTACCACATGTCGCCACGAAGAGGCATAACGTAGGGCTTGATGATGGAGAGGCCACGTACTGACTGGTGGGACCTCAATTTCGGTTGCTTGAAGTTTGTTTCCTCACTCCCCTACGACTCCAGGATTATGACACTATCTAGGTAGGACCTCATATTAGGCTACTTGAAGTTTGTCACCTCACTCCCCTATGACTCCAGGATTATGACACTATCTAGGTAGGACCTCAGGATCTTCTCCATGACATGGCTCCTGTGACGTTATTGCATATGTAATTCATTACGAGCGTGGCAACGTCATCTTGAGAAATTGAACCTGAAAATGAAACTGAAAGTGAAGTTGGAAGAATGGTCAACCTGAATGAGACTTGATGTACAGACCCCTGTCAAAATTTGGCGATGCATCAAGCAGTATTGCTGCAATGAGAATGGAGAAGAGTTCACTTATTTGTAATGACAGTGTTGATTGTTTTTTTTTTAAAGAATACATATATGTTGACATAATATTTCTTTTCTCTGGTATGTTTTGTTGATTTGATTTGTATCTGTAATCTTTCATGTAGTGTTCTATTCAAGATTCAAGTATTAAAAAAATTGGTAAGGACAAAACGTTTCAAAGACAATTCTTAAGTGTTCTCCATCGCCCCAGATGAAGAAAGATCCACAGTGACAAAGCTGGTTCAGCGGAATGCTGAATTGTTTGCGAGTAGCGACATGGATCTCGGGTTTACCGAAACGGTAAAAATGAAGATCAACACAGGGACACATGAACCTATCAGGAAGAAACCGTATAGGGCACCCCTTA
Source organism: Monoplex corrugatus (assembly GCA_030674185.1). Classification (NCBI taxonomy): domain Eukaryota; kingdom Metazoa; phylum Mollusca; class Gastropoda; order Littorinimorpha; family Ranellidae; genus Monoplex; species Monoplex corrugatus. The sequence goes on from JAPXFY010000080.1 coordinate 51,017, forward strand.
ACAAAAGGAAAGTGATAGATAAAGCAGTAGAAGAAATGTTGGAAGCCAACATCATCCAACGATCAAGATCCCCATGGTCGTTCCCCGTAGTGGTAGTGGATAAGAAAGATGGGACAAAACGGTTTTGTGTAGATTTTAGGGCCTTGAATAAAATCACTAAACCAAATTCGTACCCTTTACCAGTGATAGATGATATTCTGGCAAGATTAGGTAACAACCAGTTCTTTACCACTCTTGATTTGAAATCAGGATACTGGCAAGTATTGATGGACGAAGAGGATAGAGAAAAAACAGCTTTTTCTTGCCATAAAAGTCTCTTCGAATTTGTGAGGATGCCCTTTGGACTCTCATCCGCCCCCTCCATATTTATGGAACTAATGGATAAGGTTTTGGCAGGATTAGAGGATCGTTGTATCCCCTACTTAGACGATATCATCGTGCTGGGAAGGACACGGGAAGAGCACATGCAAAATATCCAGCTTGTTTTTGATAGATTGAAGGAACATGGCTTAAGAATGAAATTAAAGAAATGTGAGTTTTTCCAAACGGATATAAAATATTTAGGGTTTGTAGTAACACCTCAAGGAATCAAACCAGATGACGATAAGGTTAAAGCGATCAAAACCATGACAGCTCCCCTTATAACTAAGAACACCACGTTAACTGCTCCAATGATAGCTCAGTATGATTTAGAATCGTCGGCTATTGCAGTAGATGCCAGATGGACGCGCTTTGTCTTTCTAACCGACGACGAGTTGGAAGCATGTTCGAAACCACTGATTGGTTTCTGTGCAATTCTCAGTCCTATGTATCCTTTGAATTTGAACCAGTTTTGTGTGACTGCTCTGTATCTAAACAGAACCGGAGCTGTTGCGGCACACTGTCAGACAAGAATCAGAATGAACTCAATGTTACCAGTGGCACAATATATTACAGACGGTCTATGGATCATAAGTACTGATGAGACTTTACGATTTAGCGTTAGTTGTCATTCACACTCTGTTAAGTTCGTGACTGCCCAACCTCCTATCGATATCGTCATCCTAGACATGACGTGTCTAGCAACTAGTGACAGACTGACATTGACGCCTTACTATCAGAAGGAAAGTCAGTTTCAAATTAACAACACATTCTTGACCACTCAAGTACATTTCACTGATTTGACTATATGGCAACCATTCCATGATGCGTTTCCCAAAACCAAAAGGATTCAGTTCCCTAAAAAGCTACAGAGTATTAAAAGTGTACCCATGCAACATTTAATAGATAGAGTTATAAAAATATATAAACCCCAGGGACAGAAAGGTTGGTCCTGGTGGCGTTATGCCACCCTTGCCTTGATCATTTTAGCCTTGTTAACAGTCATTGGACTGGTAATCTATTTTTGGTGTCTCAAGAAACGTGGTGGGAAATTATGGTCTGGTCCCCTCACGAGACTCCTGATGGGAAAGAAAGAAATCACCGATCCTACGTTGGAGTCGGCGGCTGCCCATGCGGCCAGCGTAAGTCACGCTGTCGGGGATGTTCAACCCACGACGCCGATGCTGTCTACGAGTGGGGTGCAGATGGAGCTGACAACCCCAAGTGTAAAATTGTATCCAAGTCTAAAGGAACAAATTGTGTAGGTCACTGCAGCAGTGACCATTGTCATTTGGAAAAAAAAACATTTGGTGTGGATAATCAGAAGACTATGAAGGAATTATCTTAAGACATTATCATGAATTTATTGATTGTCATCGTTATCATGATCTGCGTTTTCGTTTCTTTCTTTCTTTCTTTCTTTCTTTCCTTCTTTGTCGCTAATAGAATCACCAGTGAATGATGTATCTGACCAGCCTTATTTGAAATGTTTTGGTTTTCTTGCGTGATGGAAATATCTTATATGTGTTATGTTTACATGTTAGTCTTTGACTGTAACTTTGATTTATATTATAAAAGAATCTTACAGATTCTTTTTCTGGGTAAGAAAGGAGTGTTACCCTATGGAAGTAGGCCCAGGTACACTCGTGCGTGATTGTATCAGGAAAAGTCACTCTAAGTGGCCGGAGAGGTCAAACCGTGACTGCCCAGAGCGAGTAGCTCTTTAGAAGTTACTGGTGATGGACATACATGGTCTCTTACCATTCATTACATATTCAGTAAACTAAAAGGGGCAGTCACACGACCATAATCGGCTACCCAGCTAGTAAGAGAACTGAATGGTTAGTTTTCCTAGATATTGTAAAAAGGTGGACATTCCTTTAAGGGATTCATGCTTGGTCAGTTCCAGTTTTTATGGTCAGCATAAAATTTGCATTATTTGATGCAAGGGAAGTGTATAAAAGAAAGGACTTCTGATCCATGAGAGGCACCCTAAGGAGGCACCATAGAGAGAGCACCATAAGAACGGTACCTTGACGGTAATTTTAGGCTTAGAGAAAGATCCAGAGCCAGCAGCGGCTGTTTGACGCTCGTCGGTCGGACCTTATAGCCGTCCGACTCTCTAGCCTAAAGGAACATGATAAAAGCAGCATAGAAGCTAGTACCAATGAAGAACTGTTAGGGACTTAGAAAGCATGAAGACTCTTTAATGAAGTAGTACCAACGAAGAACTGTTAAAGAAGTTACGGAATGTAGAAGTGTTGATTGTATTTGACGAAGAATGCCTCGGTAAATGCCTGACAGATTGTTGTATCACAAATAAAATGTGCCATGGTAGAAAACACAATGCGAGGACTGGTCTCTCATTCTTTGTATGTCTGTGTGACTTTGTAACAAGGGGGGTGGGGTCTAGGACAGTTTCTGGTCCGCGGGTTTCCACTTGTAGTTAGACTTTATGTCTTAGAGTGGAAGAGTTTTGCATCTGTGAAGATGTGAAGAGTCAGTTGATTTTTGGTGCCCCTCTGTTTTGGATGGTTTGCAGTTGGGGTGGATAGTGCCAGTCTCTGGTCAGCAGCTTCGCTTGTAGATGGACTTTGTGTCCTAGAAGTGGAAGATGTTTTTGGTCAGTTGGTATTTGGTGCCCCTCTGTTATGGACAGTTTGCAGTATTTGGGGTTAATAGGCCAGTTTCTGGTCAGAGGCTCGACTTGTAAATGGATGTTATATCCTAGAAGTGGGAAGAGGTCTATGTTGTTTGATATGTAAACAAGAGTAAATCGACGTCTTTTCCCCTCTGCTACAGTTGGTATGCGGTTTGGGGTGTCGAGGACAGTCTTTCGAAATCGTAGTTCACGTTGTTCTGTTTAAGTCTAGAGTGTCTATGTTTGTCAGATATGAAACCAGGAGTGAATTGATGTCTGTTCCCCTCTGCTACAGTCGGTATGCCGTTGGGTGTCGAGGACAGTCAGTCAAATTTTAGTTCAATGTTTTTATATGGAAGTCTAGAGTGTTAGTGTCTTTGTCAGGCATGTAACCAGGAGTGAATCGACGTCTGTTCCCCTTTGCTGCAGTTGATGTGTGGTTTGGGTGGTCAGGTTACTTATTGGTATCTTGGCTCATTCGAAATGTTTTGGCAAGTGAATGAGTTTTGCTGCCGTGTCTAATGATAGCTGTTTATACACCTACCGGTCAGTAGGGGAGGTTGTTTCCATAGTTTCACCAGGTGATGAGAGAAGATCACCAGTGTCCTGCGCCAGTCGTCGTTCCTGTCCATGTTGGTCCAGGCTCTACGTTGAGGTGTACGTGTCCGTGCTGTGGTAACGTGACGAGCGTCCGAGGCAGGTGCAGCTAGTGGGCGCTTCTACAACAGCGACTTCCGGCAGGATCGGTGGTAAATGTTATGCCACGAGCCTACGGCTCAGCTGTTCGACTCAGCTCGTTTCCTTTGCGTCGCCTTCGCAGGACTCAACGTCTGTTGTTTTGAGTATCTTCGCGTCGTTTCAGCGTTTGTTTCAGTCAGCGTCTGTTGCCATTCCTAGCATCAGGAGACTCAACAGAAACTGGGAACCCTAGCATCAGGACTTCATATGGACCTTGATTGTCACCCTTGGTGAGAATATGTGTTGAAGGTTATTTGTTCTTCCTCATTAGGGTCACTACACACGTGGGCAAAGGACTGTGGCAAGCAGATCTTATGTATGCAGTTAACTCATGGTTTCATTGCTGATGTTTATCTTTTGTGAGTGTGTGCGTTGATAATGTTCTAAGTGAATTCTGGTGTGTGTGTGTGTGTGTTTTTTTGTTTGTTTTTTTTTGATGATTTGAAATGTATAGAATGTTGGTTTTGGGGTACCACCTCTAGCAATGATCTGTGCGAATGATGCGTCATGTTGTCTTGTTTGTCAGTAATAAATATCTGTAACTATACCTTGTCCAAGGATTACCTCGTTTAGTTAGTAAACAGGCGTGTTAGTGCTGATAGGTCTGTTTCTCTGCCTTTCTACTCTAGCTCAAGCCTTAGCGAGCTTGACAACTTCCGAAATGAGTAGAACATGTGAAGTGCAAATGTGATTTTAGTGGTTTTGTGGCTTCGTTGATAAAGCTATGGAATTCCCAACCCACAACGAACCACTTGATCCACATATTGCCTATCTTAATGCTCAATTCCTTCTAGTGGTATGGACTTAGAGTATCTTAATGCTAAAAACATTCTAGTGGTATGGACTTAGAGTATCATAATGCTCAACGCATTCTAGTGGTATGGACTTAGAGTATCATAATGCTCAACGCATTCTAGTGGTATGGACTTAGAGTATCATAATGCTCAATGCATTCTAGTGTATGAACTTAAAGTACCTTAATGCTCAATTAATTCTAGTGGTATGAACTTAAGGTATTGTATTGTAATGCTCAATTGATTCTAGTGGTATGAACTTAAAGTATTGTAATGCTCAATAATTAATTCTAGTGGTATGAACTTAGAGTATAATAATGCTTCATTCATTGTAGTGGTGTGAACTTAGAGTATAATAATGGACATTTCATCAAGCAGCATTGCTGCAAAGAGGATGGAGAAGACTTTACTTATTTGTAATGACAGTGTTAACTGTCTTTTTTTTAAGAAGACATTTATGTTGATACAAAATATTTCTTTTCTCCCAGTATGTTTTGTTGATTTGATTTGTATCTGTAATCTTTTATGTAGTTTTCTATTCGAGATTCAAATATTAAGAATTTGGTCAGGACAAATGTTTCAAAGTGTTCTCCATCTGCATTTGTTTTAATATCCATGTCTTCCAGTCCCTTTCTACAACTGGACGAAGCAGCAGGGAAGTTTCAGTCTTTTTCTCATAATTTTGTATTTGGTGTTTGTTTGTGATCGCACATTCATGCTTGACAAAGGCCAGTCGGCCAAAAATGTGCGCCTGCCTTGTCTTGTTGTATTAAATACGCGTTCTGATTCTTTTTAGCGTTTTTTCTGCTTCCTGTTTGCTTGAACCCGGGCAGTCGCACTTGTTTTGGAATCCTTGTCTTCATCTATCTCAATATTTGACTGTGTGGAAAACAAGTTAATAATCGAACAAGTTGATCTATTGTATGTGTATGTGTGTGTGTGTGTGTGTGTGTGTGTGTGTGTGTGTGTGTGTGTGTGTGTGTGTGTGTGTGTGTGTGTGTGTGTGTTGTGTGTGTGTGTGTGTGTGTGTGTGTGTTTGTGTGTGTGTACTCGTAGGTGTAGCAATGGAATGTTCTTTTCAATGTTATTGAACTCTTAACTCCAAGTACAATCTGCACATGAATGTGTCTTTCTGTTGGTATTACGATTTTGCAGTTTTGAAAAACAAAATGCACAACAAAAGCTGTATAGCATAATTTTGATGTTGTTGCAATTGTTTTTCTTTTTCGATTCGTAATCGTCGTCGTCATTGTTGTTAGCTGTTATTGCTGCTCCTGCTTTTGCTGTTCTTTCTGTTGATGTTTATCTGTTCTTTGTCATTGAATATGCACACCGATTAAACGATTAACTAGCAGTGACTAAATGTTCATTTTTAGTCATATATCTAAAGACATCTGAGGAAGGGAAACAATTCACTCATGACCTTAAGGAATTCTTTTCTAAACCTATGACCTGTCAGGCAGTACAGATAAAAGTTCATGGAATAATTCAAATAGCCGATACATAATGTAAGATCAATTATAAACTCAAATAATACATTACGTTCATCTGTTTCAGGGCGATCAACAATTGATTGTATCAGAAAAAAGGTGTGGAAAGGTAAAGTGAAGACAATGAAGGAGACAGACACAGCCAGAGCTGTGAGAGTGATGGAGTTTACTTTTCTCTCTCTCCCACTGTTCTGACTTTTGGTAGTGGCAAACTGGTCACCAATTTCCTTCACTGATGTTCTTAATTTCATCACAAGCACAATGTTGCTGGTCATCATAGCAATGAAAGGCAGTAAAGAAAATGAAACAAGTGAGATTTTGGGCCACACATTCAACTCAAATGCTACTAAGTAATTCTCCTTTAATATACAAACTCCGCCAGAAAGTTCAGCTCCATACAGATAATGAGAGTGAGCCAGGCTTAGAAAGACGACGACACTCACAATGATGGTCCACGATGTCTTGGCTGTACATATCACGTTCACACGATGTGGCCACACAACAGACACGGCCCTGTGTGTCACCATCAGCACCACAAGCCAGGCAGAGCAGGCAACTGTGCTGTTCAACATGAAATGGCCCAGCTTACAAACAACTTCATGAAGGTCAAGTGGGCTGAACCCAGTCAGGCTACGAACCGTGTTGAAAACTGGTCCTGTTATTATGAAACAGAGATCAGACACAGCTAGGCACAAGAAATAGTGATCCAAGGAGGAACGGTTGTCTTGAAACCGATAAACAGTCACGACAATCATCACGTTGCCAAACACACCCACACAAGCTATGAGGGGCATGCAGATGGTCCACAACCATACTGAAGATTGTAATAATACTGAATAAAAGTAAGAGCTGTTTACTGATGAAGTAGCCTCAGCTGTCATGATAACAGTCGTGATATATTTTGTTACGTTTCTCTGATCCATGTTTGTCACATATAAAACAGCATGATCTTGATGAATTTGGCATTCAGGGGAAACGTTGAAAGTGCTGTGATGACTGTGTCTGAAATCGAGAGATGTGTATTTGAATATTCGGTGATCATATTACATAATGTAATGATCATCAATGCATATTGTAAAGTGTATTGACTTTAAGGAAGTCTACACAGACTCAGGAATAGTCAAGTGCCAGAGCTTATTAAGTGCTGTTCGGTCAATAGCAATGTCTACACTGATTTTGTTTTTATCTCATAGTCAGATATACTCAGGTTTAATGGTCATTTAGTGGGTTTGCCAATCTCGTGATGAGAAAATCCAAAAAAGATCATTTCACTTCAAATTTCACTGGTTTCCAATCAACCTATTTCTCGATTGTTTTTTACCAATGAGGCTGGGCCATGCCCTGCTCTTCACGATTTTGAACAAATTTGGGATCTTTAGCGTGCGCAGTGGGAAGGCACACGGGTCCGACTCGTTGTTCATCCCCTTCCGAAGGACTCGACGTTCAGTTCGATTTTCTGGTCAAACTAAGGGAAAAAAGAGCTATCAGGAAAAACAATGAATAAAACAAATCAATTCTATAAGGAAGGAAAGAACACAAAATGCAAAGTGGCACTGTATCTTAATGAAATACACCTGGAAAGAACGAGTAATATTTCATGAATGACTTTGTCTGTCTGTGTGTCTGTCTCTCTGTCTCTATCTCTCTCTCTGTCTCTCTCTCTTGGTCTCTCTCTCCATCTTTTATCTCTCTATCTTTCTCTCTCTCTCTCTGCCTCTCTCTTTTTCTCTCTGACTCTCTGTCTGCCGTTGTCTCTGTCTTTCTCTCTATGTCTCTGTCTGTCTCTCTGTCTCTGTCTCTGCCTCTCTCTCTCTCTCTCTGTCTAACTCTCTCTCTCTTTCTCTACCCCTCTCTCACTCTTTCTATCTGTCTGTCTGTCTGTCTACCCCTCTCTCACTCTTTATGTCTGTCTCTCTACCTCTCTCTGACTCTTTCTGTCTTTCTGTCTCTCTGTCTCTGTCTCTGTCTCTGTCTCTGTCTCTCTCTCTCTCTCTCTCTCTCTCTCTCTCTCTCTCTCTTTGCGTATATATATATATATATATATATATATATATATATATATATATATATATATACATACATGTATGTATATCAAACTCATACACACCAACACTCACATATATACACATGTACACAACAAAAATTAACTACTTAAGTACATTTTGATTCAGAAACCATAATGTTTAAGACCAAGAGTTTGTAATCAGTCTTACCTCATTTTCATGGTCCACGTCAACACATCAATCTAATTAACAGGCAATTCTTGGCTGGCTAACATGACAGATGCCCATCATGGCCTTATGATTTGCCGTTCAGAATAAGCCATAAGCCTTAACCTTGTTTAAGCTCCTACTTTATATATTGTCATCACTGGTTATGAATAAATATATATATAAATAAAGTTCGACAATTGCATATAAAACCAGAAACAAAATCACACACAACTTAACATTATCACATTGTATAGGCAGTGTACAAGTAGGCCCTCAGCTTGCTGAGGCTAGTATCAACGTTTACAGCCCCACTGTGTGACTGAGCAATATCATGTCTTTATCTTGTCATCATCATCATGTGCCATGCCACGTGGCGTTGGTAATCATGGCCCTCCGTACGAATCTATCCCTTGTTGCTGCGTATGTATTTCCCACCCTCTCTGTCCTCAGCCACACTGCACGCACATCCAATATTTTTTCTCTGGGTCTACCTGGTGTTCTCTTTCCCTCCAACTTTCCAGGTGCTCTAATTTCTCTTTCCTCACGAAATAGCCTGTAAATGTTGCTGGTCTTTCCGTTATCTTCTTTCTTAATGATCTTCTTGTGTCTGCTTTTTTCAAGACTGTCTCGTTTGATTTCCATGGAACTGTCAGCAGTCTTCTTGGAAACCACATTTCAGTTGCCTCAACTTTGTTCTGACTTTGCGTGTTGACTGTCCATGCTTCACAACTGTACCATAGTATCAGTTCTTTTATAACACTCAAAAACTGTCTTCCTGGTGTTAATTGATAGACATTTGTTGGTAAAACCGCTTTTCATCATCTTGTCTCTACATTCCACATTGCAATTTTGATATTCTTTAATTTTGATCGCAGTAACTTGCTGATGGTCTGGTGTCACGGTCCCTACCAGACAAAGGTGCTCTACAGGAGTCTCTATTTACGTCGTTATCCTCTTTTTTCGTATTTTGTTTGGCCATGACAATCTTGGGAGTATAAGATGGTGGTTTCCCGTTGCCTTCCATGGGTTTTTGTATGGACTCTCCGCATCCCTTTGTCGTACGCACAACTACCCACAAGGCAGTAGGGGTGAATTTCTGTCAGGGTTTATTCGGTTAGTTTTAGTTTCTCCCGAGATAACCAGAAGTTGGTGGTGTATTTTCTGTTAGGGTTCACTCCCTTAGCCTTGGCTTCACACAAGACACCCAATGGTACTATTTACCCATAGCTATGGGTTTGGTTCATGGGCACCAGGGCATGTTCACACACCGGTAGGCCTGCGTGCGAGTCCCTCGAGTTTTAGCCCGAGTTAAAGAGTTGCTCAGTTACCGCATGTCACCATGAGGAGGCATAACACAGGGCTTGCTGATAAATAGGCTATGTACTGACAGAGAGAGGCGCATTCTGCTCTCCTTTTTGCATAGTTGATGCAGCATTGCTTGCCAACGGTATAGGCTGAAAGCGAGAGGTGATAAGCACACAGTCACTAGCCAACATACTAGACACCTTACATCAACCCTTTGACACACCTAGCTTGAACTGATTTGTACAAATTAATTGATATAATAAACAGTTAGGCACTAGATCCCCAACCTGCTGTGAATAGTATAATATATTGATAATATTCTGCCAACAGTGCATGATTAGATTCACCCCCCCCCCTCCCCCCCATCCACCTTTGTTTTTTTTACTTGTACAACTCCATATGAGAACAACAATGATAATGATAATGAAAATAATTATCATAATCATTAGAAGAAGAAATAGAAGAAGAGGAAGAAGAAAAAGGCGAAGAAGAAGAAGGACGATATATATGTGAGCACGTACTGTTAGATTCTCTTTGTTCTGGATAGCACCATTAGAAAAAGTAGCGTGTGGTTCCGATTGATAATGGTACGAGTGTTGTAGTTTTATAACGATGATTTTGTGGGTATACCTTTATACAATTGTGGTAAAATGTAACAGGTTTAACAGGCCAGAAGACATTTACCACTTCAGTGTGTTAACATGTTGTGTTATAATAATAATAATTACAATATTTATATAGTGCAAAATCTTGATAAAATCAAATCTAAGCGCTGAAACAGATACACACGCACGCACGCACGCACGCACGCACGCACGCACACACACACACGTACGCACACACACACACGCACATACACACACACATGGCTATAAATGGGGAGAAAGAATAAAAGCAATAAAAGCAAGAATAAAAGCAATGGAAAATTATGGAGAGCATAGCATATACAATTATATATTATAACCATGTGATTCCCCTCCGAGCGGAGACAGGCTGCAGAGGGGGGGGGGGGGGGTTGAGTGAGGTTAGGATTTTATGCAGAGGAGAAAACGTGAGTTTTGAGAGCGGACTTGAAGGAGACAAAAGTAGGTTGCTGACGGACTGAGAGAGGAAGTTTGTTCCAGGAGACTGGACCAGAAACAGAGAAGGCTCGTGGACCATAGGTATTGAGCTTAGTGCGTGGAAAGCGAAAAGTCAGAGGATCAGAGGCAGAGCGGAGGGTACGTGAGGGAACATAGATCTCAAGTAGGCTTGACAGGTAATCGGAGGCTGCGTTATTGAGGCTTTTGTAGCACATGGTGTCTAGTTTGTACTGTATGCGCTTTGATACAGGGAGCCAGTGAAGTTGTGCCAGGAGAGGAGATATGTGGTCAGGTTTTTTTCTTTTTGAGTACAAGGCATACAGCATTGTTTTGAATGCGCTGTAGGATGTGAATGGTGGAGGCAGGAAGACCAGACAGGAGTGAATTGCAATAGTCAATGCGAGACATTATGAAGGAGAGAACGAGTTTTGCAGTTGTTTCGACAGAGAGATACTTCCTGATCAGGCTTATACGATGGAGATGATAGTAGCAAGATTTGGCAGTTTGAGAAACAAAGTTGTTCATCGAGAGGGTAGAGTCAATGCAGACACCAAGGTTTTTAGCTGAATCAGAAATTGGGACTGATGTGTTACATAATGGGAGAGAAAGAGGAGGCAGCTGAGAAAGTTTCTGATGGGTGCCAATGAGGATAGCTTCTGTCTTGTCGTCATTAAGCTGAAGTCTATTGTGTGTCATCCAGTTCTTAATGTCCGAGTAACACTCAGCGTGCGAGTCAACAGACGCTGTATATTATCAGGTGAGTCACTATCTTGAAGTTGGGTGTCATCAGCATAGAAGTGGTGTTTTATAGAGTGGGAGTTGATGATGGTGCAGTGGACAGGGGGGAGGTATAAAGAGTGA